>NW_015148974.1:1332756-1371551 GCF_001465965.1 Polistes dominula | reverse complement strand
TTATTATTATTATTATTATTATTATTATTATTATTATTATTATTATTATTATTATTATTATTATTATTATTATTATTAATATTATTTTCATCGTCATCATCGTCATCATCATTATAGCTCGAATTGTGAATTACCCTCGAATGAAAAAGAAAAAGAAATAGAATGTTTTTCTTGAATACGAAAGAACGATGAACGAAAGGAAGTGATATCTGTAGCGTTTCTATAGATTTTATGCTATGTTGTCACGTGTTTATTTGAATTTGCTCTCGCATCGAAAATAATAATCAATTAAAATTAGCTCATATGTGTTATCGTTTAAATGAAAATTCATTTTCTTTGTGGTCGATATGTAACAAGCGTCTTTCCATAATGAATTTAACAGTAACATTGAATACTAATTTTGGAATTTTAATTGATTAAAAGCGTGATACATATTGAAAAGAAATAAGATGCAACATGTTTAATTTTATACAGCATTGATAAACTAAGATTAAATTTGATCAAGATAGAAAAAAACGAAAAATCTATGTTTTACGCGCTAAGCTTAAAATAAAAAACCGGGAAAGTAAAAAGAGAAAAAGAGAGAGAAAGAGAGAGAGATAGAGAAAGGGAAAGAGAGTGGGAGAATGAGAGAGAGAAACTGGTAAAACAGTCACGAATATTCGCCGGTAATGAGACTGGTACAAATAGGATGCAGGACATAGGACAAGCGGCGCGGACGAGAAGAACAGGTAGATGACAGGAGACGAATTAGCCCCGCGGATTAGCGTTCGCATATTTTTGCGAAAACGAGATAATGCAAAAAAGCGTGTGCTGGCCGGTCCGGGCTCGCACGGACGTCAGGCTGCCGATGGTGGTGGGTGAAAAGAAGGAAGAAGAGGTGGAGGAGGAGGAGGAAAAGAGGGGTGGACGTTGGCCGCCGGATGAAAGAGGGAAAGGAGGTGCTATACGTTGAGGGTGGAGGGCGTGGCCAGGCGGCCTCTGCCAGCTTTCAAGCGAGAAAGAGAAAGAGGAGACGCGTTTCCGTGGTACCAGAATCCACGAGAGAACGAAATGAAAAGAGATAGAGAATGTGTGTGAGAACATGAGAAAGAGAGAGAAAGAATACGAGATAGAAAAAAAGAGAAAGAGGGTAGAAGAGAAAGAGGAAGAGAGAGAAAAAGGGAGAGAGAGAGAAATAGAGAAAGGGAGAGAAAGATGCTAATATGGAGAACGAGAGAGACGAAGAGAAAAAGTTATAGATGCACGTAGGTATGTAGGTAGTTCGTACGTACGTACTCGCATATATAGACAGGTACACGTAAGTGTAGGTGCGCCGGTGTTAGCACGCGTGTGCCGACAATACATGTGCGCGCGCGCGCGTGTGCTCGTGTGCACGCGTACGTTGCGCGCGGCGCTTAACTATAGCTGACGGTGGCCCGTGGGGCAACTAAGGGGGGTAGAGTGGGACAAAGGGGTAAAAATCATTGCGCGGTCCAGCCTCGAGGCTGATCGATGGTTGCTGCACACTCACCCCTTCACTCACCCTTGCACTCGGCCCTGCAACCATCAGCCACCTCGCGGCCTCCTCCTCCTCTTTCCAACCGGCAACCTCCTCTTCCGCCTCCTCACCTCCTCCTCACCATCACCCTCTTTCACCCCCCGCGGACACAGTCACTGATCCCTGGGTCTCACTGACTGGCCAGACAAAAAATGGCCGGTTCGAAGCCCATTCGCCGCCTCTACCCAGGCTGACGTCGGGTGTTTGATGACCTCTGGGGTGGCGGCTGTGAGAGAAAGAGAGCAAGAGAGAGGTCGAAATGGAGAGAGAGGATGGCGAGCACCGACGTCCGGAAAACCACCCTCAACAGCACCCACCCTCTCAGCCACCCTACGAAGGGTGGACCATGGGAGGGAATCGATGACGGTGGATGATTTTACGTATAACGCTCCCGCGTCGCTCGGCTCTGCCCTCTTTTCACGGTTTTGGGAAAATCGTGACTCGCGTTTTTACACTCGCCTGCGTCCAACCATCTCGCGGAAATTAAATTCTAATTTAATCCCTTTTTATTATCGGAGATTATTCTTGTATAATACACTATTCATTTTTTTGCGCTAACGATTTCGATCAATAGATCCTAGGATTTAAGGAAAACGTGCTACGAGAGTAACTCGACTTTCTTCTCTGTTCTACGTTGATATCTATCAAATTTTGAGTATAGATCAAACAACGCGAGAGGAAGATCGATGGATGATCGACGTTTGTAGGTAAGACCGACAATCTTTCGTCGTTCGTTTATTGGTTTTAAAGCAATGAATGAAAACGATCGTAAATGAACGATGGAAACAATTTTCGTTCTTTCTCTCTTTCTATCCTTCCTCGTTGAATGTTTATTTACGTTTAAATTATAATATTTTGGTGTTATAATGGACAACGCGAATACAAATCGTTTCATCGTACTCAGCGATGAATTCCGAGGCAATATATCAACCACAACTGATAAATTATCGCGACAAATTATCTCTCTCTCTTTTTCTTTTTCTCTTTACCTCTTTCTCTCTCCCGCTCTCTCGCTCCCTCACTCTCTTTATCTCTCGTGTCCATTATTCGAACACAGAACGATAGCGTAATTATATAATTGCGTACTTATCGTTCATCATAGAGTTCAATGCCGCAAATACATTCGATAACTTTATACTGATCTCTATTTTAAAATTTGTTATTTTTAATATTAAAAATAATTTCTCGATAGGCTTATCAAGTTTTATTGAACAAGGATCACGTATTTGTAAAAAATAAGAAGCTTGAAAATTCTAGTTGAAAGATGAGGAAGTAGTGATTGGACAGCAAAAGATTGAGTCAACGGGGTGGATACCAAGCCGATCGCGAGCTTTTAAGCTCTAACGTGGTCGGTAACTCTGAGAGTAGGAGGTGGAGGTATAAGTGTTGGTTGGAGGTGGAGGAAAAGGAGGTAGAGGAGGATGAGGACGGTTTCCATGCTCGAACCAGAGAAGTTCAACGCCAATGACACGTCGTCGTGCCGCGTTAATGATCCACCCGGCTCGGCCCCGTCGTCACTCGAGTCGATCCTTAGATTTCACATCCCCAGGGACAAAACAGGCCATCTCCCCGCTCACCGAGGCGTCCTAAACGGATGCGTATATGATAGAATTTCTTCCGTCATTAAGAATGCTAGAACAAAGCTTATCCTTACAATGTCTAGCAATGCTCGGCAACGACGACGACGACGTCGTTCCCGAGCTATTGCTTCTTCTTCTTCTCGGGAATGTAATTTGCGCCATTTTTCCTCTCTATCTCTTTCTCTTTCTCTTCCATCATCTCTCTCATTCGCGGAAGAACCTTTCTCAATAGACACGAATCTCTTGCGCGTCTACGTGGACTCTCCGGATGGTAGGGAGACTCGTATACCATCGTCGTCGTTATGCACCGACTTCTATAGAGATAAAGGTAAATTTTTCGATTTTCTAGTAAAACCAGCTTCTCTACTCTTCTACCTTCGTCTGCATTTCCTTGTTCTTTATATCTTCCGTTTCTTCTTCGGAACGAATTTTCTATACCCTTCGCTTGGGGTCATTCAAGTAGCACTATTTTTTAAAACAATTACAACTCTTCTATCCATCTAACATTTACAACGTAACGTCTTGTCGACAAAATGAAATCAAAGAAGAAAAGAAAAGAAAAATCCTCTTATGAATCCTCGCAACATGAAACTTGAAAGTGTGGAGCATCAATCTTTCTGAATGGCCGAGAATCGTAACGCTTAGGCGACGCTCATCGTCGACTACTCTGGATCCTACAATTTATCGTTTGAAGACCAATTTCTATCGTAGGTAGATAGTAAAAGATAAAAAGAGAACGAAAACGAGAAAGAGAGAAAAGGAGAGCATGAGAGAGAGAGAGAGAGAGAGAGAGAGAGAGAAGTATAAGAGAAAAGTAGGGAGGAGAAGTAGTATACCCAGGCACACTAGTACGAATACACGATAAAAGAGAACGAAAGAGAGAAAGAGATAGAAAGAGAAAAAAGAAAAATATAGACGGAGAAAGGGAGAGATGGACGGGCAACTCCATCCCTGCCTAACCTACCCCAATCGAGGGCTTACGTTGGAAAGCTTGCACGACAACGTAGGTAGTAGCAGGAGAATCATCGAAAAGCCTGGCGCTTTGCTAGCTTCTGCTGCTGCTGTTGCTGCCGTTGCCGTTGCCGTTGCCGCTGTTGCTAGCGGTGCAGGGAGAACGAGCTACTAGTGGGTGGTCATTGAATAGACGGAAAAGGGAGTAAAAATCATTGAAAAGCGATGACTGCGGCCCGACGCCGGCAGAGTGGATCATCGAATGACCAGAGCCACCCCTGTGCCTACTTCTACTGCCCGCCCTCGTGTGGACTCCGCTTTCATGATATCTACTGGAAATTAGCCAACTGGCTAACGACCAAATAGGAGTCTCGTGCCACTCCTCTACCTCCCCAGCCTTCGCCCTTTCCATCCTCACCCTTTTGCCCTCTTGTGTCTTTCTTCCTCTCTTTCTCTCTCTCTCTCTCTCTCTGCCGTCCTTCCATCCTCTTTCTCTTCTTTTCTCTCTCTTTCTTTTACTCTGTCTCCCTTTTTCACTGTCCATCTTTTGCCTTCGTTCGCTCCCGGTATATCTCTCGAAAGCTCGCTCGAGGCTACAATCGGCCGATCGTTCGTTCGCTCCTCACTTCCACATATTTATTTCCCAGCTTTCCTAGGGCTGAGTGGTATTCGATGATTCGAATCCTGGACGCAATAGATTTCGAGTCATCGGTTCCGAATCGGCCGTGAATGCGTTCTCTTCTCTTGGAGAAGTCGATTTTAAGAGATCGATCATTCGCTGGATCAACAATTGTTGATTTGCCAAGGAATAAGGTTTAGTTTTATTTTTCATCGTTCATTTAGAGTATATATATTCGTATAAACTCGTAAATTCGCACGAAGAACTCGACTTCTCGATGCTCGGAGTTAGGTACCTAATGTACAGACTACTATCTTACGAGCTCGGAAGGAAACGTCCGACGATAGAGGCCATTCCACGCAAAGCCGGAAGGTAGGACGAGACCCGAGAACAAAAGTTTCGCGGTTCGTGATAGAATGATAGACGTTTGTTCGGGAAAGAAAAATGCAAGATTCGCTGCAGTCACGAAATGGCAAATTGGAGTTGAAACTTCCCTTGTACGGGTTTGGGGTAGGTTGGGTTAAGGCGGGATTGTACTAGGGAAGAGCTAAAAGAGAAAGAGAGGGAGAGAGGGAGAGAGAAAGAGTAAGAGAGTGAAAGAGATAGTCGTATTCTCCTATGGAAAATACTATATGAGGGTGAAACCGGTGGGCAAACGGGCCTCGTCTCCGCGAGAATTCCAAATAAACGCTTAATTACTTCTATCGTACCAAGTACAGTGACATACATGTCACCAGTTTTTATTAAAAAATTCTGAATATCTCAAGGAAACGTACTCCATTTTTTTCTGATAAAAGTGATCCACAGAATATCGATTACTTATTTATCTAACGAAAAAAATTAACAAAATTTTCGATATCTTCTGTTTTCGATTATCCAACAAATCTATATATTATGAAGATAGTATGATTCAAATGGATTCGTGGCCCAAGTATGAACTTTCTGGCGTAACCTTAAAAAATCTTAATGCGGTTTTCGGCTTCCTGTCGGAGGCAAAGTTTAAATTACACACGGTTAAAAGGGAAGGAGGGTAGGACAAAAGTGTATACATAGTATGTGTATGTAGTAAGAGAAAGAGAGAGTGAGAGAGGGTAAGACCAGGGCTTTGGAAGATACACGAACCGTGGGTTCACGTGGCTCGAATAGGGTGTGGGCCGTGCGTGCGAACGCCCGAATGGAACACATGCAAGCTTTGATAAGCTTTAGGAATATGTATACGTAGTACTGAGCCATTCGAATCTCGCGCTTCACGGTTCACATAATATTACGTAACGTGCGCAATTCACTGCTTTCCTTTTCACCCGTCTTCCAGGACCCACGCAAGCTAGCCTGGGAATCGAGTTTTGCGTTATGGAAAAGGTGAAAAAGAAAAATAATACTCGGTTAGTCGTTCAAAATTATCAGATCCAGTTCAAGAAAGTATTGTAGCATAAAAAATTCGAAAATCTCATTCACAGATCATGTCATTTTTTTCCTTTGTCTAACAAAATTTATCAAATTTATTTAGCGAACATATTTATAAGTTTAATTTTTCATCGTATAATAATAAAATTTTTTACGATATTGGAAAGTAAGAAACTATCAATTCGACATTAGTAAGAAAAAATCTTTCCCCACGTAGAATATCTCGGATCACCGACATCTCTCTTGAAATAAGGGTTGTACCGAGCGACTAAGGCGCACCAAAAGGGGAAGATTTAGAGAGAGAAAGAGAAGATATGATTCCAAAGGCAACGAGCGAAGCCTCCCTCGAAGAGATGGTTCTTAAAGAAGGGATCCCACTGCTTATTTATTTCTCTATTTGAATTTTATTATCTTGTTCCGCCGTCATGGGTTCCCGGTTTACCTCCTGATTTCTTTAACGCATACGATAAGAACGCTTCTGTAACATATCATTCAAAAGAAAATCTTCTTTCCTGTGATTTTTTCTCTTCTTCTCGTATTTTGCAATAACGGAAAAAAAAATAGAAAGAGAGCATCTCGGTCCTTATTTTTTATTCAATAATAAAATTACTAAAAGATAATACCATTTATTTAATTCGATCAAAATAACGTGGTTCTATTATTAAAAAAGATATTAAATATCTGTTCTCGTATTTAATTTAATGAGATCAAGTAAAACAGTTTATAAGAATGAAATATATATATATATATATATAATTCAGAAGTCAAATAGAAACAAAAAAGCGAATAGTACAGGATTACCTGATAAAGTTACGAAGTATGGTGCATTAGCGGAGATGGGAAATCTAATAAAGATGATCTCACAATAAAAGAGTTCTATAAGAGAGACAAAGAGAAAGAGAATAGAGGGAAGGAGAGAGAGAGAGAGAGAGAGAGAGAGTTGAAAGAGGGGTATAGGACAGGGACACGCACGTCGTAGTTCGATGAGAGAAATAAAAGTGCGCTTGACGCAGTATGGATATAAGTTTCGAAGGTCCTCGAAAACGGCGTTCGCGCACACATGAGGTTTGCCAAATTGCCGTGTAGAAAAAGTTCTCTTTAAACGTCCCGCGCTCTCCATTCGCTACTTCCCCCTTGCCTCCTCCTTTACATCTATCTCATCCTCTTCCTTCTTTATTTTCTCCATCCTTTTCCTCGACGATCTACCTGCCACCAACCGACGTGTTCTCATCGTCGTGAAGCTTTTACCTTTTTTTGAACATGAGAAACGTGTGTGGTAACGCGCATACGTGTTATCACCGTACAGGTAGAATCTAACTGAAAAGTACTTCGAACACAGTCTTCTGTGTGCTCGTACGCAATGACGTACTTTCGATTCGTTTCTCTTGACCCTTCGACCATTTCTCTTTCTCTCTCTCTTTCGCTCTCTCTCTCTCTCTCTATATATATATATATATATATATATATATATCTGTCTTTTATCATGGAATTGGGCTTATCGATTGCCGATTCCACTGACTCTTTCCTACTTTTTCAGCGTTGGAGAAAAGAAACTTATGTTTGTTCATCAAATAATTTGTTCTAAAAAAATGTAAAGAAAAAAACACCGCTATCTTTAAAGATTTTCTTTTGTTTCAATCATATTTTCCTTTTTAAAGTCAGTTGGCATACCCTTCGTTTTTTTTTGCTCAAGAAACAATCGTACGTAAGTTTCTCTTAGCGCGTACTTCTTAATTACACAGTACGACAGAATACACGAAGCTTAACCTCGTCTCAGATTTATGGGTGCTTTAACCTTCTTCGTTCGTTCAAACCGAATTTCATCCTACTTAGCCACGTCGCTAGCTCGGGCACTTGTAAAAAATGCGAGCGAAAAGAAGGGTTCCAGTCTTTTTTTCCCTCTCTCGAATCCTTCCGCTTATTCCTCTTTCTCTTTACTACCCCCCCCCCCTCTCTCTCTCTCTCTACCTCCCTCCTTTACCTCAGCCGCAGTCCCAACTCTCCATACTTTGCCTTCCTTGCGAACATGACTTAAAGCGTATCGTCCTTCAGTCGAATGGAGTTTCGATGGGGGTGATTTCGACGAATCGTTCGTTCGTTCGTTCGTTCGCGGACCGCTTGCGAGTCTTCGAACTTCGTCTCGATTCGATGCGTGTGCTCTTCGGAAGAGAGAGAAAGAGAGAAATCTGAAAAGCGAAGGTCTGTCTCTCTCTCTCTCTTTCTCTTTCTCTCTTTCCCCCTTCCTTTCCCAGTCTCTTTTTGCTGTATTCGAACCGTGCTCGTTTTATCGAATTTCATTAATACCGTTGATTCGTCCATGGTTGTGAGAGAAAAAAAAACTTTACAAATTAAACGTCCAGTCAAATTTGTGGTATATCGAGGAATGGTTCGTTAATCAATTAACAGGGAAACTCCGTTCGAGACAAATAGAATCTAAATAACGATAAGACGATAAAAACATTATAATTACATCGATAGAGGATGAGATAGAACGAAGGAGAGAAGAGATGAAATAAGTTTTCTTCGAACGATCATAATTTCCATGTAATTGTAAGTAGAGATTGTAAATCGATATCAGGTAGAAAACGGGGAAACGTCTTGTACCTACGACAAAAATAAAACACTCAAGGAAAAACGTTAAAGCGGATCATCATCTTGGTGTACTTGTTGAAAGCGAGAAACAAACGAATTCTCGATTAGAAGTAATGCAAAGAGAAGGAGAAACGATCGGAGAGTAAGAGAAAAAGAAAAAGAAGAAAAAGAGAAAGAAAAGAAAAATAAAGCAAAAAGAGGAAGAAAAGAGAAAGAGAAAGAAGAGTTCTTAGGAGTCGGTTGCCGACTCGACAACCTCAGCCAGCAGCCGAGAAGCGGTATAAGAAGGACAGAGAAGGAAAGAGTTAAGAGTCGGCTTGATGACGAGCGCTGTTGCGGAGCAGGAAACGAAAAGGGAGAAGAGAGGAGTGGTGGTGAAGAAAGTGGTAGAGGTGGAGGAATAAGAGAAGGAGGAGGTGGAGGTGGAAGAAGAGGAAAAAGAGGATGGAGGGGGTGGAGTAGACTGGATGGAGGAGCCCACGTTGCAATGATATCGATTCCAATGCTTCTTACTAGACGTGGTTGGTTAGGGTGGGCAACCCCTTACTTTTTATCCCTTTTCCTCCTCCGCCTTGCCTCCCTTCACCAACCGCGGTTCTCGTCTTTCTCTCCCAGCCTCGCCAACTCCTTCGATCTTCTCGCGATATTTTACTCGGTTATTTCTACTGGTTCCTTTCTCTCTCTTTTACTCTTCATATATTTCTATCTTCATCCTTCCTATCCAATATCTTCTTTCCTCTGCTTCAAATAGGCTCGTCATTCGAAGACGAAGGAAAATTATTCTTGTCGATCAGTCAGCCGGCTGGAACTAGTCGGAAATTGGAGCCTCGTTATACCCGGACCAAACTTCTTATCCATTGTAACGGGCATCTACTTTTAATCGACGATAATCGTGAAATTTTTATTTTAACGTAAATCTCAGTGCACTCAACGAATCACGGGCATCGAACGAAAAATGGAAAAGAAATAGGATGGGCAGGTAGGTAGTAAAAAAAGTAAGGAAGAGAAATAAGGAGAAAAATAGGATGAGTAGAGAGGAAAAAGCGGAGAAAGGGGAGGGGGAGAAAAAAGAAGAGAAAAGAAAATTGGAAGGAGGCAAGAGAGTGCAATACGTACGTACACGTACACGGAAACACAGAAATGCTACACATATTCAGAAGATCCTCTGATTACTGCGAGTTCCGTCTTTCGCTGTCTGTCTTTTCGTCTTTCCCCGCTTCATCCACTTGACGAAACGGCTCGTCTCCATCCCTAACTCTCTCTCTTTCTCTCTTTATTTCTTTCTTTTCGTCGTCCTCCCTCTAGTGGCAAGCTCTCTTCGTTTAATTGATTTCTTAAGACCCGATGGGGGTTCACGGATGTGACTTCGAGCGGATGCAGTTTTTCCCGCTTCTCTTCTCCCTTTCTTTCTTTCTTTCTTTCTTTCTTTCTTTCTTTCTTTCTCTTACTCTACCATCATCCTTCGAATGTCTCCGGTGCTCCCGGATTTTCTTCCTTCTCTCTTTCTCTCTCTCTACCTATTACTACTACGAGAAGGAGAAGGTGGAAATGAGGGAGAAGAGTACGAAGAACAGAATCTAAAAGAGAAGAAATCGGAGATAGATGATGAGAGAAGAAGTAGTAGTAGTAGTAGTAGTAGTAGTAGGGAGACAAGATAGAGGCGGAGAAAAAGGAGGAGGTTGGACCCCGAGGGAGGGAGATGCAAGATATTGCAGCCCCGCGGGACACAAGGACGTAATCTCCACGACGGTGCCGGAGACGTATTACAATCTCGCGGTTCTCCAACTACGAAGTCACTCGGTTCCCGTGCATGAATGGCCCATTCTCCTTGGCCTGTCTCTAGGAAAGTCTCTATCTATTCCGATTACTGCTCCACCTCCACCTCCCATCTACCTATCTCTCTCACTCTCTCTCTTTCTCTCTCTCCCTGTCTCTTTCTTTCTTTCTTTCTTTTTCTCGTATCCTCGAAAGCTTGGAACATCAGCCGAGTTTTACCCCGCTTTTTTACCTACCAACCTACGCCGTCGTCGACTCTACAGCCGGCGGCCTCGGAGAACAAAGATTTCATTTTTTACTGGCACCAGGGACCAAGGCGAGAGCTCGGGCTCAGGATAGCGCTGTGGAGGAACTCTTCTTGCGTTGCAGATTTCTTTCATTACTACTCTTAATCACGGTAACGTTCACTGGCGGTATCTCTGTCTTTCTTTCGCAGATTTCTTGCAATGTCTTCTTTCTCAAATCGGGCCGGATGATCTTTTGAAGGAATCCTTTCTCGGCGTTATTACTCTGCTATAATACTACTTTTCCATCGAGGTCAAAGCCGTTTGCTAGTGGAGCAAAAAAGAAAAGAAAAGAAAGCTAAAAATGGAGAAAAAAAGATAGAAAAAAAAAGAAAAAAAGAGAGAAAAAAGAGAAAATGAGAAAATTGTTGGAAAGAACATGAACTGGCTTATGTGTTCGAATTACGTGAATATCGATCGAGTTTCACGCTAGCTCGTAAGAGCCTTCCTCAAAAACATCCTCGCGGCACCCTTAGAGCCCAGAGACTGTTAAAGAGTCTTTCTCGTCCTCAAGGATCAACGACGACTCCCTTGGTTCATCTCTTCCTCCTTTCTTCTTGTCGTCGTCGTCGTCGTTGTCGTCGTCGTCGTCATCGTCATCGTAGACGTATAGACGATGAAGGGGTGCGAAATCGTACGAGCATGTATACTGAGGAAGAATTGGAAGAGGACGAGGGCCAGGACGAGGGCCACAGCAAGCTAGAGAGAATCAGAACGAGAAAAAGAGGGTCAGGACGAGGGGGATCGGGAAAAGAGAACAAAGAGTGTAAGTATAAGGTGGACGGGGTTGGTGGAGGGGGATATAGCCTCGGCGTTCGTTCGGGGGTGGCGTTCGGGTGGGTGGTGCATATAAGATGGGCGACGTACAATGCACGCACCCTCAGCGCACTCAAGGCTCCTCAAGCAATACTCCTAAAGGGTGGAGTACGGAGGGAAGATTCCGAAAACTCGGCCGCTCAATACATGCCTGTGTCGAGCCGGCTCACCCTTCGTATTTTCTTTCCTTATTCTTCTCGTCTGCCCTCTTTCCTTATACCAACTCTCGTCCCTCCTTTTCTTTCTTCTTCTCCTACTTTATCCTTCCTTTTTTTATTGGTCGTGTAGTCCATGTTTAAACAAGTTGAAGAAACATTCCTCTTATCGATTAGAAGATCTAACATGAGAAAGACAAGATGTAATAACAGTTAAGAAGATCGAATAGCAGATTCTCTACGAGTGATTTTCTTCTTTCTCAGGGATTTGAGCACCCCTTGTAAGGTGGATACACCGACGACACTCCAATGTTCCTTGTGCGTTCTCCGTAGCGGCTGGTTGAAGCTCAAGTAGAGTCATCGCTTGTGAGAGTGCTTACCAGCTTAACGTCGTCGAGATCGTCGTCGTTCTCCTCCTTCTTTTCCTCCTCCTTCTCCTTCTCCTCTACCTTCTTCTCTTCTTCTCTATCCTCCTTCCACCTTTCTGAGCTCCATATCCGTTCTTCTTTATGAAGGAGAAGACTCGAAGGTGAATCCTCGAGCAGCGAGGCATCGTCTACAATATTTGAGAGCGACATAAACCTTATTCTTACGCCACTTTACCACAAGATGCAGTTACGGGGGTAGGGTGCACCCTTACTTCTAGCGTACCTACGCTGTGATAATCCCTTCGTTCTAACGACGATGCCAACGAGCTTTCAAGATTACATATAGACTGGATAGTATTCCCTATACTCTTCTTACTTTGCATTGTTTCTCATGTCTCGTCTTAAATTTACTCCTTTTTTCTTCTTCTACTTTTTTCCTCTTTCTCTCTCTCTCTCTCTCTCTCTCTCTCTCTTTCTTTTTCTTTTCGTTTCTAAAGAACATCTCCGCATATAGACGGTACTCCTCGCGAGTCGACTTTTTCAACGTCTTTGACCTACTTCCACTCTTAATCATCGCTCACCGAACAGTTCTATTCTTCTGTTCTCCGTCGAGGAAAAACGAGGAGACGTTTCCATTCCTTGCGTTATCTTCGAAAGAAACAATCGTTTCTACTCAAGAGAATTCTAAAGCAATGCAGCGGTATCTTGTCTTCTATTATTTCTAGGTATATACGTTTATGGATAATTATTTTTTAACGAATTGAAAAATAGGTTTACCTGAAGAATATAAGCAAGATTCACCTTAACTCTCTATTTGTTTAAAGAATTAAACAATTATAAACTTTAAATCTCGACAAATAGAAACAAAACAATATACATTCTCCAATCTTTTTCTTTAAGATTTTCATGCGATCAAAATTAACCTTAGAAAACGATTTAGCTTCAAAAAAGATCAAAAGAGTAGAGTAATTTGTGTATTTCGTTTGTAAAGGCTTGCAAATGTTTTGTGAGTTTCTTTAACCGTAGCAAGAAAGAAATCATTCTTCTATATAGTTGTCTCTTTCATTCGCTCACATCTTTTGTGTAATCTCAATTCGTAATGCAAGACTTGTATTACTACTGAAAGGCGAAAAGCGAACGGTTTCTTTTCGTCTCTCTCTCTCTCTCTTTTCCTCTCCATTTGTGTGTTTTTTTCTTTTTTCCTTCTTTAGGTTCAAACAAACTATTCGCTTCGTCGTGCTCGTCTCTAATGCAAAAAGAAATTTACTCGGTAGTAAGTTCACTGTATGGAAAACGAAAAGAAGAAGAAGAAGCAAAAGTAGAAGAAGAAGGAGGCAAAGGAGAAGGAGGAGGAGATGGAGGAGAAATTCGTCTTCCATCGGCGGAGTGCTACTTAGAGAAATCAGAGCGACGTACCATGATAGTGGCGGCACGTTGTCGTCGTCGTCGTAGTCGTGCTACTTACGTCGTACGTAGAAAAAGAAGAAAAGGGAAGGGAGGAAAAAGAGATGGTGAAAAGAGGTAGAAAAGAGTAAGAAGAGGGGTAATGTCAACGGTACACTCGTGCTCGTCATCAGAAGAGCTTTCCTTGTTCTTGATGCGCGTTGGACAATGGCGAGAAAACGTTCTCTCCTTCCCTTACGGTGCGCTACCTCATTCCGCGTCTTTTGCCATCCACGCCCTCCCCACCTCCTGCCATCACCATCAACCACAGCTCGAGCTACTTGCGACGATGAGAGAAAKAGAGAGAAAGAAAGAAATAAATAAAGAAAGAAAGAGAGAAAAGAAAGATAGAAAGAGAAAACGAGTCGGAAGAGGCTCGAGGAAAGAGTATGAGGCCTTTTCAATGTCCTCTTCTCCCTCGCTTCTCCTTGGACGCCTCATTCCTTCGCCTCCGCGCGATCCCTGAAGAAAAAAGCCGTGCACGGAAAAAAAGGAAAAGAAAAAACGGACAAAAGTAACCGAGCGCGCGCCGAGGTACTCGTCGGAGACGCGGATGACACGCGAGTTCGGGTGTATACTTCTTTAGCCCTGAGAGTGAGAGGAAAGGAGTTTGACGGCGACCGTCGTGCTTTTGGGGGTGAAACTAGGGGGTGGTAATGGGGGTGTTTGGAGCGTGCTATATGCCTTCAAGAATTTAAGAAAGCAACGGCTTTCGTTGAATGCGTCGAGAAGGCATGCATTTTACCTCTTCTTCCTTCTCTCTCTCTCTCTTTTGCTCTTTCTTTCTTTCTTTCTTTCTTTCTTTCTTTCTTTCTTTCTTTCTTTCTTTCTTTTTTTCTTTCTTTCTTTCTTTCTCTCTCCTGGCTCGGTTTTCTTTTTTAGCTTCTTTCCGACCGGAGGGCCGAGTGACGACGGCCGTGCTTGAAAAGGAAGAAAGGAGGAGAGAGCGCGAAAGAAAACGACGTAATATGCTCGAGTGGTGCGAAGTGACGATTGTCCCTTTCTTCGCGAACGAGGCGCGTCTTCCGACACCCCCAACCCCTTTTACTATTCGTTTCGTTCTCCTTCTCTATTTCTTCTCTCTTTCTCACGGTTCGACAACTTTATTAGTCACCTTCGCCTCCTTCCTTCGCTCCTCCTCCTTCCTTCTTTCTTTATTTATTTTCTTTCATTCTTTCTTTCTTTTTAATTTCCCCGAGTAGGAACCTTCTTCCTACTTAGGTATATCGTGCCGTACTCCCAGAAAGATACGAGAAACGTTCCATCAAGTGTCTCGCGAGATCTGTTCCTTCACGTTTTAAGTGTACTCGTCTAACCCTCTCTCCTTGTGAGGCAACTTATGTTCATGAACATTTCGACTGTACCAATTTTTTCTATATTAATATGTTCCATTTAACTTCCTTATTTTTAACATTTATTTATAAATTTGTGATAATCTATTCAAACATTTTTATAATATTACAAAAGATCTTATTAGTGTTAGAGATTTTCTTTCTATTTTCAATTTTCTGATCAAATATCAAATTTATTTATAAAAATCAAAGCCTCTTATAAGGTTTTATTATATAAGAAAAAAGAAAAAAATTCAGTATATAACATAATACACTAGTATAACTACTATACATAGAAAAAGGTAATCGGTTGATGAAACGAGTGTTCGCTCACGCTTCTACGATCATGAGGTATTCATGTTAGAATAGGAACCTCGACAGGACGACACGCTTCCTCCAAGCGAGCCTATACATCATCTTTCTCTTTCATTCCCTTTTTAGTCTCTTTAAAAACAATATAATTTTTTTTTGTCTCCTTTTTTATTTTGGCGTCACGTAGGTGCTCCGAAGCGCGACAAATAGAGACAGGAAGCGCGTGTCCACTGGACCAGGTATCCTTAGCGAAGGCTTCCACTTTCACGCAGAGGAAATGAGCTCTCGCTTCTTCCGTTCCTATACCTACCTAGGGAAAAATGGTTACAAGGGTGCGTCGCACGACGACGACGCAAACGCACACGCGTGCGCGCACGTGCTACGCGCACTTATATACATACATGAAATGCATGCATGCTAACTACACACAAGCATTCTCGTTCTTCCTCTCACCCTTTCTCTCTCACTCTCTTTCTCTCTCTTTCTCGTCGTAGACGCGAATAAAAAGCGAACGAAAATAGCCGATTCGCCCTGATACGGCTCGAATTTTTCACTCGACCGGCCATATAAAATTACTTCGCTGCATTAAACGAACAGACTGACTTTAAAATAACGCGAGCCTTGTATATCGTGTTTCGCGACAGAACGAAGAAAAAGAGATAAAGAATGAGATAGAAAGAGAGAGAGAGAGAGAGATGTGAAGGGGTGGTGGCAAAATAGGTTGTTGCTAGAAAGCGTAGCGTGTGTATTCAGAAATAAAAAGAATCAAATAATATTTTATGTGTTTCTGTTCAAGCAAGGGCTGTAAAAATGATATTAGCAGAAAGCAAAAAAGAAAAAATATAAATAAAACTTTTAAACAACAAATCAAATGTAAACATGATTGGATAAAAATGAAAAAAAATGAAGATAAAAAATTTATATAGGAAAATAAAAGATAATAGAATAAAATAAGAGGAGAAAAGATTTTAGTAAAGTCTCTTCTTTTCGATTTTTGGTCGAGACGCGAAGATCGATAGGGCTTATTGAGACGTTTACGAAGCGTAGAAGAAAGAGTGAGTAAAAGAGAGAAAAAGAGAGTGGGGAAATGATGAAAGGACCGAACCGGTGAGTTCGTTGGAGCGAGTAGACTTAACTGGAAGCTTCCACGTTCGCAGAGGAAACGCGTCCGTCCTTCCTTCCGTTCTTCCGTATGTTGCAGAGAAAAGGGAGAAAGAGTGCGATGGATATCGAAAAGCATCGATGTGCATGCTGAAAGATCGGAAGAGAGTGGGAGAGATCGAAAGACAAAGGAGGAAGGGTCAGGTTGATGGTGGAGAAAGGGAAGAAGAAGGAAAAAAAGACTGATGGTAGGAGAAACGTGTAAGGGAGAAAGAGAGAAAGAGAGAGAGGATGAGGAACGATACCTGTGCGACTGTCTGTTGTCCGGATGTCCGTTGTTTTGTTACAATCACGTATCCGTATGGTTTTACGCGGCCCTACATCGGCACGTTAGCGTCGTCAACACGTTGCCGTCGTCATCGTTATAGTCGTCTAATGTCAGGAACTGATCCAGGATGTGAGCTGTAACTGGGAGGATACCAGAAGAAGGTTGGGAAGAGAAGAGGATGGTAAAGAGGCAATAGTGCAGATCGGAGATGAAAGTACAGTGCAAGCTTGAGTGGTACCCAGGAACTTGTGTACTTTCGAAAGGTGTGGAACAACCTGTGCCTGCCTTTGTCGACACCAACACCATTGTTTCGTTGAAAAAGGAAATGATATACTAATTGATTCGTTTCGTTTCCATATCTCTATTACCCTCTGCCTCTTTTTCTCTCTCTCTCTCTCTCTCTCTCTTTTTAGATGACCACTATGATGGCAACAGGCAGTCCAGTTGGACGTCTACGTATGTAGGTCCAGTTTTCCCCGATTTTAGAGAACAAACGATTCATGTGGATGTTCTACAATTTTCGAATTTAGAGACTTCTCTCTTTGTCTATTTCTCTGTCCTTGTCTTTCTTCCGTTTTTCAGTCTCTAGCCCAGCGAATTTCCACCGAAATCGAAAGAATCGAACGTTTATGAGCTTTCGTCGCTATGTCCAAATTACGGACCGATGAATGTGGGTATGAATGAGCGACAACGAGAAAATGGAGAAAAACGAGAGAAAATGTTTCTGCGTTACGACAATGAAAGAGGAAGAGGAGGAGGAGGAGGAGAAGGAAGTGAAAGAGAAGGGGTATAACGACGATGACGGCATAAACATACTCCATAAGTTGCATGCTTCGGATTCCCGCGTGATTCTCTCATCTATCTCTCGGAAAATTATACCAAAGCATGCATTTATGTACACTTTTTACTTTGTCAATATTATTATGTCGCTTTTTGTTTTGAGAAAGTTGCGTGCAAAAAGCATTTCTCGTACGACGATACGATACGATACGATACGATACGATACGAAGGGAAGAACGTTTGCATAAAGAATAAAGAATTTATGCAGTCGTCAGTCACTTGATCTTTTATTAGAGGAACATTAGAAAATTTTTCTAACTACGAGAGATTGTGATGAGAGAAAGAGAGAGAGAGAAAGAAATAGAAAATACAGAAGAAAACATTTTTCATTGGAAAGCCAAATAAAATAAAACATTCGGATTAACCAAGTAAAAGTTTTATATATATTTAAGAAAGTTTTGATATTTTCAAAAGGATATTATAAAGACTCTTATTTACGATGCATAATCTCGAAGATAAGCCACGCGTTCCGATCAAACGGAAAAGACTCGTTACAATCTGAAGGAAAGATTGAGAAACGAATAGACATCGATAGAGGATAAAACTCATCTTACCTTCTTACCAATGTGAAAACGAATTGTGCGCTTCAAGCAGCCTTTTTTCTTCTTTTTTTATCTACTGCGAGAGTATAACCCGAAAGAAGACTTCCTTGCGAATAATAATCTCTTGCCGAGGAAACAAAAGTATCGACGACGACGACTACGACAACGACGAGGACGACGACGAAAGCTACAGACACTATTTTCTCCCCTTCGCTCGACTCAAACTTCCTTCCCTGGGCTTACTTATACTTTCAGACGATTATCGTCGGCGTCTACTTTTACGTCGTCTAATTGATCCGAGAGAGAGAGAGAGAAAAAGAGAGAAACGCCAAAGGGGTCGTGAATTGACTCGATGAAATATTTAGTTGTTCACCGCTCGGGAGAGACTTTTTTCTTCGCATAATCGCTTATTCATGCGGTTTCCTTTAAATCTCAATAATCCATTGTTCGACCACGCTTCTCTAAATATTAATTAAAAAATTATAGGACGCAGTTGTCAGCTCATTACAAATCGCGGTAAGAAAAGCGCTATCTTTTACTGTTTTAAGAACGAGGAAAAGAAAAGAAAGAGAAATATCGAAATATTATAGAATCGATTGAAGAGAAATAAAATTTAAATACTCTTATCATTTTCTTACGATATTGTTGAAAAAATATGAGAAGTAAACCACATACAAAATAGAAAGGTTAAAAATGTGCTAAATGAAAAAATAGAATAAGAAATATGTGAATTGGAGATAATATATTACGAGATTTAGAACGGAAAAGATAACAAAAGTATTGACTAGAGGATACTTCGTATCCATCGTCATAAACTGGACTAGAGACAAAACTTAAGGCAGTAAAGGGCGGTCGTAATACACGTGAGTCGACATAACGAGCCACTGTACCACATAAGAAAGTATTATAAAGCATTTTATTGTTTGCGGGGAAAAGTGCCGCTCGCCTATGGCTTTTGCATCCGTGAACATTTGAAACGTATTACGCGTTTATGCGTTCCTTCGCGCTTCGAACTTTGTGACGATGTGACGGCAACAATTTCTACCAAGAAGAAAAGAGATAAACAGATAGATAGATATATAGATGAATATATTTATTACTTAAGAAAGAGAGAGGAAAAAAGATAAAAGAAGTGATCGAACTTTTTGTTGTTATTATTTATGCATAAGTTGAATGAATTGACTTCAAATTCCTTTTCATTATTTCACTTTAGCATTTTAACAAAAAGACATAAACGCAATATTATAGTAATGAAACGCAATTAAGTTAAGAGCTTATATACTATTCGCACATTGTATGAGAAAAGAAATACGAGAATCAACTCGGACAGGATGACTACCGATAATTTTCTTCATCCGCGGGAGAGATACGTTGTTAACGAACAACGTTAATCATCATAACGAGAGTAATATCTTCTCTATAACGTTTCCTTGTAACCGTTATAAGAAGAGAGATAGACAAAATGAGATTAAACTAGAATTAAACATAATTACATCGTTTAAATTTCTTAAAAAATAAATAGTGAAAACACGAAGATTTCTTGAAATGGATCTTTCCGTAGTCGTGGCAACGAGTATATAAAAGAAACATCGGTTAATTAAAAAAGGTAACTTTTCTCTCCTTCTGTCTCTTTCTCTCTTTCTCTCTCTCTCTCTCTCTCTCTCTCTCACACAGTCTCTCTCTCCTCGGTCAGGAGACGTAATATTAATTATAGCTAAACGCCGTAAAAGTTTCTCGTTGCGGCAGGCGGAAAGCAGGAGCGGCGTGCATCAAGACTTATTAAAGCGATCCTTAAAAAGAATCTCCATAAATTTCAAACGTATCGCGCATTCACGCTGGCAACTCGTCGGTTTCTTTTTAATAATACGACGACGAAGAAAAAGTAAAGTGCATGCGCGCAGGACTCGACGGTCTCTCTCTCTCTCTCTCTCTCTCTCTCTTACTCTTCTTTATCTCTCTTTCTTTCTTTTTCTCTCAGTCTTTTGCTATCTCGTTCTCTCGTTCTCTCTCTCTCGAGACACCAGGAAGATAAAATCCGTATGCAGTCGGCTCACCTATGCAAAAAGCGCGGTATTTAGCGAGACTCGCAAATATATACGCGAATACTCGCTAAAGGGTAAAAGGAGTCGTATCCGCCACGGAAACGCACAATAGCCCGCGCGCGCGCAATTACGAGCACACACACATGGGCTTGATAAGAGTATGAGTATATACTTATATACATACGCGTACGTTCATCCTCCTATCTCTTACCTTCTCTCTCTCCTTCCTCCTCCCTTTCCTTTTTCGCCCTTCCTTTCCTTCGTTCGACCTTTCTCTCTTTCTCTTCGTTCCGTGAATCTGCAACAAGTTTGCCAGCTAGTGCGTATAAACGTATGAATCTATATATATGTGTACGTGCATGGGTGTGTGTGTATGTATTTTTGAGTGTAAGTATTTATGCGAGTCACTGTATCTATATAACCTAAGCACAGTTATGAACGCAGCTAAGAACCGCTGCGACGGCGCTACTACTAATTAGGTAAATGCTCATTATTAATCAGTCAAGCCTTGAATACGCACAAACATCAAAGTTTCTGGCTTGGCCATTTTTGGTGAATAAACCGTACGTATTATATAAATATTATATATGTGTAAACGTTACTACTTATATCGATTTATTCGATTGATAACATTTAATAATAATTTTAACGAAATTTCAACGATTTTATATAAATTTTTGTCTTCATAAAAATTCGTCAGAAATAGTTAAGAAAAAAAAACTGATCAGCGTAATAGCTCACACGGAAAAAATTTATACTACGAATTTTGTAAGAAGACACCGAGAGATTTCTTCATCTTTGTAGCAAGTGTCTTGACCAAGGAAGAAAAGGAAGTCCAAGGAGAAAAGTTCGACAAGTGGATTCTCCTTGAGTTAGAGAACCGATAGGGGTGAGAGCGAAGGTTGAAAGATGTATATATATATATATATATATATATAGAGAGAGAGAGAGAGAGAGAGAGAAAGAGATAGAAAGAGAAGACGCATATACTTAGACGAATTTGTGTGTGGGTTAAAGAGAGAGAGAGAGAGAGAGAGTAAAAAGAGAGAGAGGGAGAGAGAGAGAGGGAAAAGGGAAGGCGAGATTATGGCTGCGAGCTTGCTGATAGACGATGGCCAGGGA
Source organism: Polistes dominula (assembly GCF_001465965.1). Next base: position 1,350,405 of record NW_015148974.1, on the reverse strand, counting down.
CGAAGAGGGGTAACTCAAGACAAGTCTAAGTGAGTCTTCCGGCCGACAGGCAATGATAGCCCTGAGAACTGAGCTGACCCCCGGATATGTGTTGAGCATATATGTGGGGACACAGAGACGCGTACGAGGTCTCAACGTGTCACAACATTTTCTTCGTCACTCTCTCTCTTTCTCTTTCTCTCTCTCTCTCTCTTGTCAATGAAATCTCTAATGACTTACTTCGTAAATCGTTGATCGGTCGCTCGTAAGAATCTTATATATATTTAAAAAGAAATTCTTTTGTTAAATCTAAAGTGTATTAACCTCGTATTAAATACTCGAGGTAATCGTTTTTAAACTATACTAATTTAATATTGGCAATAATAAGATACAAATCACAAATTAATAATACATACTGTTATTATTTTTAATTTCACGTAAAAAAAGGAACGCGCAATTTTCTTAACGATTTTCAATAGAATACAGATTGAATTAAAGTATTAATTGTTTAATGTGTAATCGTCACGTGTGTAGTAGGATTAAACTAATTACTAAAGGATGATATAATTCTTTTACGTGTTCTTTATTCTATCTAATAGTTATACGACGTGTCCACGCGCTAAGACAGGAATATTATACAGGATAGACTACTAAGGTAAGTCTTAAAAACGGAATCCTTGGGATTTTTAACTGGTGAGACGATTAAAGTAAAGATAGTCATTAGCCCGTGATTCTCTAACCTTATTTTAATCGGTCTACTTCGTAATTTTAATTTGCGACGACGAGACATTGACGTAGTTCGTACTTATCATTAATATCCCGTCTCGTAGGTAGATCTCCAACCATTTGCCGCGTCTTACTTACATTCGACTTAAACCGTAATGAGAGTTGCAGGATAAGTTTGTACACGAACTCGTTTAATGACTTCGAAGATATCATATTAAAGAGAAAGAAAGAGGGCTAGGATAGTTTCGAAGAGGAGAAGGTAAGAACGAGCTCTCTTCGAATTATATAGAATACACGTAACTTAAGAATGGATAGATGGATGGAGATAGGTAGGTAGATGAACGAGGGATGGAAAGAGGGTGGATGAATGTGAAACGCGCTTTAAAGAAGTCATTTGTCTTCGTAGCCACTTTGCTTGTCAAATTATACGACCTATTATTAACAGCGTGGCGAACATTAAACGTCGTCGACCGCGATTTAAAGGCACCTTGGCATTTTAAGCCAATATTCTCCACGACAAAAGACATCCACTTTTGCAGAAGAATACTTTAGTCTTTCCGGTAAACTATAGCTCCTCGTTAGATTTTTATTCTTATCTTTTGAAATATTAAGAAAGTTATACACTCTTCGTTCGTTAATCCAAAAATACAAAGAAGATATATTAAGACATGTAATTTAAATGAACAATTTGCTCAATTATTGCTCAATTATTTACATACAATAATTAGATATACGAGGAAAAGGGCGTTGGTCGCTGTCTCTTTCTTATTTATTAATTCGGAAATACAACAAATAATCGCACCATCGAGACCGGACGACGATCGTGTCACAAATAGCCCTGGTGCTTATAGTTCTTTTCAGGAGACGAGCTCCACTAACCACGTGGTGTCCCGGTAAAAGTTTCGTCGTACATCGAAACGATTCGACGAGAGTTAACTCGGGCCAATAATTCTTCTGTTCCCGCGATCATCCAGGTGTATCGCCTTCCGTACCATTGTCAACAAGTTCCGGATCTGAGATACCCGCCTACCTCGCTATGTCGGAATATTTTCACTCGTTCTCTCTGCTGACCGATCGAGACCAATTAATTACTTTTTCTCCTCCCTTCTTTCTCCCTCACCTTGTTTTCATGCAATACTAAATAATTCACGATACTCTCGACAAAGCTACTCTCTTTCAATTTCCCCTACCTCTTCGAATCTCTATTCGTGTCTTGTAATTCTTAATTCCCGTAGTCGGTTAACGTTGTTCATTCGTATTCCAATCGAATTCTGTATTTTATCTTCGAGAAGAGTCAGCGTTTAATTAACGTGCGCATTCGCCTACAAAGGATTTTGTCTAATGATGAAAGCGTAGCCCGATAAGTCGTAGATAACGAATTAATGTGAGTAACGACGAGACGAAGGTCATCGAGGAATAAACAGACGGAAGAACTATCGGCTGGACCGTTGCCGATGATGCTACGTTAGTGATAGTGGAGGGTAGGTGTAGTAGTGGACGTAAGGGTAGTGGTACTAGTGGTCGTAATGGTGCTGGTAGCGGTACTGGTAGTGGTGGTGGTGAGTACTTGAGAGAGCTCGCCGTTTCCCTTATTCCTTCAATCAACGTCAGCTGGGGAGGCAAGTCTAGTGTGTACCCTGAGCAAATACTCGTGTGCTCCGCACTAGAGCAGCATAGAGCTCAATGACTACATCATCCACGAAGGTGGTGGTTAGCTAGACGCGCCTTCACTCCGCACCAGACAGTCATTGAAATCGATTCCTCTCGCGATATAAGCGACCGGCCCGTAAACAGTCGTTAAGTCGTCATACGCTCCAATACATCCAAGCTTCCTCCAATTTCATCGTCATTTTTCTCGATGACCGGTGAGACTTCCATTCCCCTTATATCGCCGATATTATTCGATGAACCGGATGGTACTCGAAGTTTTTTTGAAAAAATCCTCGGGAGTATATATAACAACTTATATATGTCTCAATGTAATGAAATAAGAACGTATTTTCACGGTTAGGTCGAAATCGATTTCTTTCTATCTACTTTTTCCTTAACTATAAACGAAGCAGTCTACAAACTGTTAACTTTATGTTTCCACGAGGGTAAACACAATATAGATCTTTTTTATAGATCAACGCTATGTCAAATTTTTCTTTCAAATATACCACGCTTCAAAATCGTTCCTTATGTATTTAGATAAATTTGTAAATATCTATATGAATATTTATTTGTACTGAATTGAAAGCAAAATCGTAGAATAACTTAATCAGTTCAAATGTATAAAGGATGGATCAATCGCAACATTATACGTAAAACTTGAGTTCGGCCGGAAGAAGTATCGATCGAATCACTGCAGCTGGAAAGCAAAGCTCTGGACCCTTTCCCTTCTTCCCTTTCCTTCCCTCTCGAAGTTCGTCGAAGGCTCGCGCTTAGAAAGGTCTTGTTAAAGTAGGAAGGAAGAGGACCGGATACGCGGCGGTTACGCATACATCATAGGTCGTCTAAACAAGCTGTTTAGACGACTTCAAGTTAACCCAAATTGACTCAATTGGATTAACCGCTTGCCGTGGCTCACCCGACACTTGGGAACCGGCCCGTACACGCTCGCCGTGTTACCGTATCCGCGAGAGAGACAGTCTTCTGCTTCTCATGCAAATACTCGTTTCGTGCGTTATATGCTCTCATCTCTCTCGCTCTCTCTCTCTCTATCTCTATCTCTCTCTCTTGTCTCCTTCGCTACTCATGTTTTTTCTCAATGCCCTTTCCGCTATCTCGCTCTCTTTCTATCTCTCCCTATCTCCTGCTGTCACTTTTTCTATCTCATTCGCGAATTTAGCTGGTTAGCTAAATTGACTGCGTTTGGGAAAATTGGCTCGTCGCGTTTGCGGAGAAGAGTCTTCGTCTCCCTTTCTCTTTGACAAGTACATGCATATATGTGAAGAGCTACAGAGCAAACAGAAGAGAGAGAGAAAGAGAGAGAGACTTGTCTTTGGCTGTCCCGTTACGATATACGAAGTGAGAGCACCCTCTCTCGCGCGCGTCAATGTGGACCACGAAGAGTCTTCCGCTTCTCGAGCTCGACATACGTGACCCGCTGACGCACGTCGCGTCGTGCCTTCGTGTCCTGTCTCTCATGTCAATTTGTAGCGAGGCGAGGGCCACGGAAGGAAGAGGAGGAGGAAGAGGAGGAAGAGGAGGAGGCAAGAGCCGGAGGCTTACGTCGAAGCGTAGGACATATTGAGGGAGCAAGAGATAGAGAGAGAGAGAGAGAGGGAAAGAGAGAGAAAGAGAGAGAGGGAGTGGATTGGAGTGTCCGTTCCTTGGATGGATACTCGCTTGGACCCTACTATACTTGCCATACTTTTACTATACACCATCTAGCTCTACTACCTACAATCTCCTCTCTCTCTTTCTCTTTCTCTCTCTCTTTATCTCTCTCAGTCCCTCTCGATTGGATTCTCTTTATCAGTGCATCCACGAGTAGTATCTGTCTTTCTCTCCTCGTCGCGATATATGGATCGTCGGAAGTCACCTTCCTCATTATCATACCGACCGGCCGTTCGCGCACTCGGACACAGCCTTCATCCTGTGCCCTAGTCACTTATGCCGTGTGGGTGATCAACCCAAGTGAGATTTGACTCTCGATCTAACGACGGAATCGCTCAACCATGAATCGTACTGGTACAACCGAGAACCACTGACCTGGGGGACAAGACGCAAGTCCATTATACTCAATCACGGCGTGATTGGCTCAAACGATCGGACCACCGCTCGCCGCGCGTTGTTCTACGGAGGCTTAACACGGACATTACTTTGTCCTACCGTTTGATAAGTCAAGGAAGAAGATACCTATGTTTGCCTTCTTACATTTTTCTAAGATTAAACTTTCATTGGATAGACTTTAAATTGTATTAGTAAAGGCTCACCAGGTGTTTCCCCTTTCCCATGAAATCATTAAAGGTGTGTGAGACCTCGTGGTCTCTTTATTGCTGGACACTTCCTATCTAGAACGCCAATCCAGCTGTCTCGAAGATCACTATCCATTTGTCTATCATGACCATTCGATCTATGTGGTCTTTTTCAGTAGTAAACTTATTGGTTTATCGTTACTGTTCGATCTATGATCTCTTCGGGTAATAAATCGGTTGGTTTATTATGACTATACGATCTATTATCTCTTCAAGTAATAAATATTTCTCTAGTATAGCCTCTTTTGTTTCGTAAAACTGAGATCACTCTGTACGAGCTCGTCGTGCCTCCCTGAAGACAGAAAAATCTGTTGGCTAACGGCGCTGAACAGAAGGCTCTCTGGCTCATTGCTCGTTTCTGTTATACTTTTCGAAATGAGAACTTTCGTTCGCTCCCACGGATAGCTTTGCGTACACACAGAGAAAGAACTTTGGCAATTGAATATAATTAAGTAATCTGAGGCGCCCGACGATATCCACGACACGAAAGTCGTCGTAGTCGTAAAAACTGGAAAGCGTGTTGGCCATGTGCCACAAGGAGACTTCGCCTCGAAACGCCAACAATAATAATGCCAGTAATCCTGGACGCTTTTGCTTGCCAATATGCCGCGGACGTATCTACATAACTACCTCGAAAACTAGCCCGTGGCCAATAAATGAGAAGGAAAGCCTTTGGAAATTCGTCGTTAAGCTACTCTCCGTCTCTTCTTTCTCATTCCTCCTTGCTCCACTCACGAATCTAGGACTCTTCACGATACCGTCCTTTCTCCCATCTCTTTACCAATTCTTTCCTTGCTGAAGTGAAAAAAAAATGTGAGCACATGTATATAATATATTCACGTAACGGAAGAGTTTCGTAGGAGAAGAAAGAAAGAAAAATGAAAAAAAGAGAAATTAACAAACGTACTATTATTCTTCTTGAGAAACGAAATTCTGGTTTACGCTGCTAACCTTTAATTAAGCCGTGTTTAAAAAAAAAAACAGATTTTTTTCCTTGATTGCATATCGTAGGATTATTCTAAGTTAAGGGACGAAGAAGGTAAGAGGAAGGAAACGACGACCGTTACGCCAAACCAGCACGAGTTAAAGAGTAGATATAGGTGACGACTCTTAAGACGTTGGGTGGGGATTCCAAGTTGATGAGCCAAGACGTTGGAGGGTGCACTCGGTGGGGTTCTAACAATGGCAACAAGAAGCCGAAACGTCGGTTACGCCTCGAAACGGCAGCTGGCACGCGCGACTTCCAAGTCGTCTAAGGAGTTCTCTAGTTCTCTCTTTACCTTCTTCTCCCTTCTCCTTAGACCTCACCTCTCACCCCGAAAGTTCCTTCCAAGGGGAAAACGCAGTCTCGAGAAGTTACCTTGGTAGAAGGAACCATCTGAGGGATACCTGGACATTTAAAGCGGGGGACGGCACCCAGCTGAACCACCTGAATACTACCAAGGGGTCCTTCTTTACTTTGCAATGGCGTCAAACTCATATTGTTACCCTTAAGATATCTGCAAAACGTATTTTGTACTTTCTATACGTGCTCATTTCGATTTCTAATTCGATTTTTGTGTTCGTTATTATATACTATTTTACCAATGACGAGTGAGTACATGGTTCGATTTATTAATTATATTATATTCAACTAAATATTTTATCACAAATATATAATTTGTTTTTCCCATTCTATAACCTGATATCAATATTTAATTAATTTACGATCAAAATAACGTATCCAATGAAATAATTAACTTCATAAATAAAACATAAACTTCTTTTTTTCTAAATCTTGAACTATTTGATATTTTTTGAGTTTATTGAAAAGCTACGCCACTGGGATCAAAGACCGTTGTTCCTACTTCCTTTCCTAAGAGAGCACGAAGGGAGTCGCAAGATTTTTTGTAGCCTTCAATATTAGACGTTAGCGTTTCCCACAGAAGAAATCATGGGAACATATAGGTCTGATCGTGAAAAGTCTTCGAGAAAGATTTGCGAGCTTGTCTTGGAAAGTCTTCGACCTTTCCTCCTTTATTTTATTTTTACATTCTTTTCCTTCTATTATTTTTTTCTTTTCTATTTTTTATTTGTCACATTCATTTCGTAAGGATAACTTTAATACGTGAACAAAATTGGGAAAATAAATTTTTATCTAATTGTAAGTCTCGAAGCATTTCCTTCTTGTTGAATTCTAAAAATATTCATAAGGTTCTTTGTTTGATCTTCAAAAGAAATTATGAACGTTTAACTATTGAACAAATTCCTAACGTAAAGTTCGTCATTAAAGTAGAGTTCGATTCGCGCTCACAGCATACAGGTAGTCGCGTGAATGAATACTGAAATCGAAATGAAAATCGAGGAAAGGTCATGCTCGCGTGCCAGAAATAACACGGCCGTGGCGTTGACCCACATTGTTTTTGAAACGCGATTAAACTCATTGAAAACGACCGAAAGTAAATTAATGGCCATAGGCCGCGTAACCACGAAAAGCGAGGCAAAAAGCGAAACAAATTTAACGAGCTGTGAATTATGAAAATCGGTGACAGGCCGACGCTTTTAAATACTCTCTCTTTCTCTCTCTTTTCTCTCTCTCTCTCTCTCGACCTCCTCTCCGCTCCGTTCATCGGGCGCCAATCGGCACCCCATTACTCTCTTTCCCACCCTCACCTTCTCATCAGAGTTTGGTTTGGGCGCGTGCCAGTAAATCGAAACGATTCAAATGCAAAATAATAATAAAACAGTGGGTTCTGTCGATGGCCCGTAGTAGGTAGTAGTGATGCTGGTGGTGGTCGGAGGCAAGGGGAGGCGGGGTTGAGAGCGCATTAACGCAATTAACCTCCAATTAATAACACATCAATTGACACCCGGTCAACTTGTTGCATCGGAGCAGCCCGATAATATGCTGAACGCGTGTGAGAACTCAATGTGTACGTACACAAAGGGGGTGGTGTGTTAGTACGCGAACGTGTCTCTCTGCGTATAGAGAGCTGGATACGTAGGCGTTAGGCTCGTAGACACATATACATATATGTACATATATATGTGTACTACGAGTCAATGTACATATGTAAGTGGAGGCGTCGTCCTTCGTAGTCGCGAGTGCATGCCGAGAGCGAGGGTTGCGTTTACCCACATAGAGGATAATAAAGAGACGAATATTAGAATAATTTCGTAACAAGGGGAAAGAGAAAAGCAACGATGCATGGCGCCGTCCTATAAGGCAGAATGTGAAAGATGGAAGAGTTCACGAAGTTACCACCGACGGACATGGGTTGATGACCATTGTATAGTTCTCATGCAACCCCCAGCGAACACTCACCACATGATACCAAATAGAGGGAAAGAGACAGAATGAAATTCCGATGCACATGCCGTTGGCTTGTAACCCCAACGACGACGATGACGATGACGACGATGACGACACCATGTGGGGTATGAACGCCATATGATGTTACGATACGGGAAACACCACCTTGCCCGGCACTCCTCTACCTACTAATGGGAGTAAAAGGAAAGAGAAAAATCGAAAAATATAATCATCTCTTTTCTATTTAACGACGCTTCTTTCCTTTCCTTTCTCCACCCTTCGGTTACACCTACCTCATATCACCCTCTATCCTTCACAATCGCCATTTAAGGATACCGTCGCGCATCGATCGCATTATCTTAATGTCTCCTGATATTAACCGAGCAAATCGGTGATGCGTCGCGATCATTAAACGTTTAACAGAAATGCTGCTGCATTCGTACGCCAGAAAGATAAAGCAACAGAGCGTGGTAAAGACCGTCAGTCTCTCGCGAGACGGGATACATCAAAATCGGTGATGGAAATTACTAGGAATTTTAGTAACAACCTTTTATGAATATCACCAAATCGATCGAAATTATCGGCGTATCGTATTGTTTAGCGACTGCTAGTCGGAAATTCGCTCCTCCTTTAGCGTCCCGTTGACGGTGTTAGGCGCGTTCTGTATACGTACCGAAGCCAGTAATGCTTCTGGCATATATAACACGCACACGATATCCGATCACTGTAAAACACGAAGAACGGATTGCATGTGAACCTGTGCTCGGTTTTAGCGATCGATGATAAAGAGATTAATGAACGCCTTTCACGAGTCGGTACTTTTGTTCGACGGGTCTCCTCCTTAATTACCTGAGGTGTTGTACCTAGAACTTATCAGGCTCGATAGTTTCGAACAATAGCTATACTCTACGGACCAGTCCTGCGAATTTTCCTAAAGCGAATTGTAAAAGCACGTTTATATCTACTCGACACGGTTGCCTCTCACCCAACTTTTAACTTTAACTTCAATGAGCTCGCTTCGATGAATCGCCTCTACCTGCCACCATTTCTTCCTTTCCTTTTTCTTTTTTTTTTCGCCTACTATTTTATCGAGGAACCCTACCACCATAGTCGTCGCAATCACCCTTTGAAATCAAGTCACCTGCTTAAACGGTAAATGTCGTATGACGCACAGGAAGTGGTTGGTTGGTGGCTCATCGTGTGGTCTCAACGCTGTCTAAAGTTCTTACCAACGAAGAAAATATTTTTATACAGTAGTAAATGTGAAATTTGTTGACATTGTTGATCCAAAATTTTCTATATTTAAGAACATTCTCGAATTCTTAAAAATAAGCAAAATGACTTGTTCAGGCCATAAACACGATTCTATTGACGTGCATGAATATCCAAACAAGGTAGACATAGAATAAACGTAATTAACTCGGCGTATATACTTTGAAATCGACAAAATGTGGGAGAGTTCCTGAAGCCATTTCCGGCCAGGGTACCGGCACCTCTTTTTGTTCAGCTAGTCCCACGCATGGAGGCACACGGGGAAGTAGCGTTTAAAAGTAGGAGGAACAGAAGTTTCTGTGACCCCCCTCGAAGCTCTCCCTTCTTTATGCCATACGCGCCTAGGTACGAAACTCTTGTAGACGTTATCGAGCTCGAGACCATATGTTATCTTTTGAGTAAGCAATTTGCGGATGTCCCTATCTTATCCTCTTTGCATCCTTCTTCCAATAATGACAACGAAACGATCTATGTATATATGTGTGTATACATATATAAATATGTCATCGCTTCTCTTCGACTTGCATATAAAAGTACTGTAACTAGTCGTAATTGAATGCTTGCGCAATACCAATTTAAGAGTCTAACGAAAGGAACACGAGACTATTTACGATATAAAAAGCAGTCTATTCGCCTTGTCACCAATAATAAGATTAACAAGATTAATTTTTCAAATAATTAAATGCATAAAATTTTATCTTAAATTAGAGGTTTAAAATCATTCTCGGTAGATCCTTACAAAAAAATTATGTTCCTGAAAGAGACCTGTTAATTCCTTTATTTATGAGTGAAAAAAAAGTAACTTAACCAAGGTTTAAGATTTAGTACAAAGAATATAATAATGAATCATTTTAAAGTCTTCTATAGACAAAAATGACTCAATACGAAAATCAAAATTTGTTCACGGAGATAGAACACTCTGTTTTGCGTGTTCTGTATTAGCATAATTTTTTTCTAAGGTTTCCCGTCTGTTGCGGTAGCAGCGATAGGTATGTGTATTATGCACACGCATTCCTATCACCACACCCTGCCGATTTATCGAGACGAGTACTCGCGCATCCTCGAACGAAGGCAGTTGGTGCATGAACGCGAACTATGGAATATGCCGGCCTATTGAGCGTAGGTGCTTTAAACTGCTCAGCTGTTGCTTCGAAGCTCACATACTTGATGCACACAGAGCGCCTACGGCGTTCGTGTTAGTTTCTACACGGAATTGTCACATTATACCGTGTGTGTACAAGCCGCTTGCGTTTACGCACTTATACGCATCATCGATTCAACCACGAGAATGACAGAAAGAGAAAGTGCCTACACGATCAAACGTTTCAACGTCATACATGTTGAATGTTTAAAAATAGAAAGTTAAGTGACACGAAGAATCGTTGTTACGAATACTTTGAAGAAAACTTATTCACCTTTTTTTGGACGAAATATATTTCATAAATTATGTAAAATACCTTTATAAAAAATATATACTTCTTTTTCTTCTTCTTGTCTGACTTATAAAATCCAAAGAAATAGAATTTATTTTTACGATTGTTTACCAACTAGTAGTGGAGACAAAAAATAGATTGTTGTACGTTCATAGAATCGCAAATAGGCAAGAAGCTTATAGTCCTGAATGTTGTTGAGGAAAGTTAGAATTGTAAGAATGGGGTTATTAATATAGACACTCTTAGACCGATTCACGATGAGCGTGACATTAATTATTTTTTTCGTGCCCCTTTCTTCGAGAGCGAGCATCGACCGACGACAACGACGACGACGACGACGACGACGACGACAAAGACAAAGACACACGAAGAGTCGGCTCAACTAACGTAAGCTACTTATACTACGACGAATAAGATATTCAAAGCAAGCAATTTTCTTATGACCGCGACTTCCAGGCGCTTTTTCTCATTATGTTCTCTTCTTCAGTGTTCAGAATGTTTCTACGATGCCAAGGGTCGTCTTCTTTTTCTTCTTCATTGGTCATCGTATTTTTAAACGATCATTGCCACTGGTTATTCCTACCCCCTTTTTGTTCGCGATCGTACGTTGAACCGACATAGCATATCGATCGATAACTCGATTGCGTGAAAAAGAAGAAATACATTATCTTAAAGTTCGACGACCGGCCCGTTAGCTTTAAAGATTCTTACGAATTCGAATGAGAGATTGCGAGAATTGTCTATAGCCGCGTGTAACTCCCGTCAGACGATGTTTCAGAAAACGCTTTCTTCCGTTAGAAAAAAGAAAAAGAAAAAGGGAGAAAAAGAGAGAGAGAAAGAAAGAGAGAAAGGGAAAGAATGAGATGAAAAAAGGGACAGAGAAAGAGATAAAAGAGAGAGAGAGAGAGAGAGAGAGAATGAAGACGAGAGATCGACCGAAATAAAGTATAGCTATATACGTTTCTATTATGGTACGGTTCGATCGTTCGTAGGAGATCGTATTCGAGTGGAATATACCTACTCTTGGATAGTACGTGTATATAAACTTTCGTACCTTTGATTTTCAGACGGATAGAGGAACCGCAGCAGCAGTGAAAATCGAGACGAGGGAGCGAGGGGCACTCAGCCCTTTGGCGAGTTCGAAGGATGCAGCTCCCAGGCGGGAGCACGAGAATTCCGCCCGCGAGAGCTCCGGCCTCCTCCGTTCGATCGGTGATCATAAACAGCAACAACATTTACAGTATTAGAAGCAGTAGCAAAAACAGCAGCAACAGCAACAGCAACAGCAGCAGCATTAAAAGCTGCAACGAAAGCACGACGATACACGACAGCGAATGCGTATGTGGTACCATAATCGGCAAAAGCAATAGCAGTGATAAAAATAGTAACAATAACGATAAGAAGATTAAGAAGAATAACAAGAAAAACGAGACGTTCAAGGGTAGCAGGAAAAGCTTCAGCGATAAAAACTTTAACGGAAGAAGAAGCGGCGTTGCAGGTCGTTTTTATCGTCGTACCGAAAGCTCTGATAAAGAAAGGAACGGCATCGTTGGAAACGGACGGACGAGTCGAGCAGTGAAGGAAAAACATCATCTTGTGGTGGCTATTACAAGGACGAACCGCCGACACCGAGTCACGAAGCATCCCCTGGTGTTATTGGCGTCGTCCCCACGGCGGAAGGTGCGGGGCGAAGAATAGTGAAAAGAAAACCAAGGAGAAGCAAAAAACGACGGAAGAGAAGGAAGACGAAGAAGAAGAGAAAGAAAGTGAGGAAGAAAGAGACGAGGAGGAAGTCAAAGTCGTCCGGCAGGAGAAAACAGAAGGGTGACGGCCTCGTCGACGTTGTCGACGACAGTGGCAGTGGAGGTGGAGGAGGAAGAGGAGAAGAAGAAGAAGAAGAAGAAGAAGAAGAAGAAGGAGAAGGAAAAAGCGAAGGAGGGCGACGAAGAAGAAGCGAGGAGGAGGAGAAGAAGAAGCAGGAGGAGGAGGAGGAGAAGGAGGAAGAAGAAGATAAAGAAGAGAAGGAAGGAGAAAAGGTGGCAACGAAGGCGAAGGCGAAGGTGGTGGAGAGAGAAAGCAGTCGCCGGCTCAGCTAGTAGTAGTAGTAGAAGCAGAAGTGGGGATCGCGCGCGTCGGAAGGAACGAGAGAAGGAGAAGGAGCAGAGTCGTCAGTGGTGGGGAAAAGCGAGAGTGCAGAGAAGCAGAGGCAGCGCGCTGAGCCACGAGGGGGCTATTCGAGCGAGAAGGGGAGGGGTGGCAAGGAGCCCTGGCGGGGAGGGGACGCGGAGGCCTTCGGGGGGCCGACCAACCAGACGGCCGATGATGTCATCGGAGGAGGAGACCGAGTGTTTCGCCCTCTACGGAGCAACCACGGAAAGCAAGCAACAGCAACTCTTGAAGAAGCAGAAGCGCACTAGGCAGCGCGTGGACGCCGGCGAGCCACGCAACAGCTACTCGAGCATACCGAACTTTAGCTCTCGACCATCCTTCCTCGGCGGTGGTCTGTACGGCTCGATCTTTAGTGGTAGCGGGCCAACGTCGCATCAACAACAACAGCAACAACAGCAACAACAGCAGCAACAACAACAACAGCAGCAGCAACAGCAACAGCAACAGCAACAACAACAACAACATCAACAACAACAGCAACAACAACCTCAACAACAGCAACTTCATCAACATCACCACCAGTCACAGCAGCAACAGCAGGCTGGAGCGACTGGTAGTCAAGGTCATTTGGGTGCAGCGACGACGGGTCCTACAACCCAAAAGCATTCCGCCCACGCGGCCTTCGGCTTTTTCGGGGCATCGGGCTTCGGCCCCGCCAAGATGCTGAACGAATTACTCGGACGGCAGGTCAAGCAGGCCAGTGACGCCGGCGGTTCGCCGCCAGAGGGCGGACATGGGATGACCGGTGCCGGCATGGATCCAAACGCGAATCTTCAACCGGGGGCAGTTGTCAATTGTGACGATCCCGCCACGGCTGAGTTAACACAACACATGCTCCGTGATATTCTCCAGGGTCGAAAGTTACCCGCCCTTTCCGTGCAAGAACAACCAAACAATAACAACAGTATACATAATAACAATAATAACAATACAACCGTGGATATCCTCAAGTCCCAGCAACAGCACCAGCAAAGTCCCCAACAGCAGCAACATCAACAAAATAGTGATAGTGCGCGCAGTGGAACAGTGCAGAGTGGCGAAGAAGAAAGTGGTGATGGAAATAACGTCCTTGTGAATAGCACGAACCATAGTGATCGTGATACGGTGATGCCTGCTGACGCGGAAGATAGCGCCGAGGACGCCGCCTCCACGGTACGTGCCATGGAGGAGGCATTCGCCGAGGTAGGCATCGAACCTGGTACCAATCTCGATGGCTCCGATTGCGATCAAAGTTTGCCACCCAGCCCCACGGCTCCGAGATCGGCCTCGGTGTCGGTTAAGGAGGAAATTCAGGACTCTTTGAACATCAAGCGTAGTCCTAGCCATTCTCCTTGTCCGATCATACCTAAAACCGAGACCAGTTCTCCTACAACGGAATCGAAGCGCGCTCGGGTGGAAAACATTGTTAGTACGATGCGCAGTAGCCCTGCACTTCAGCCTACTCCGGTAAACGGTTGTAAGAAGCGAAAGCTTTATCAACCGCAACAGCAAACCGTTCACCACGTACTCCAACATGGTGTCAATGACACCATGATGGATTACGAAGAAGAAACCGAGGAAGAGGACGATCAATCGACGATAAAACAAAAACGAAAGCAGAAGGCATCTCTAAAGAGTCAGCTTAAAATAATGCACGAGCAGCTCGCGGAGATGCAAGCTAAATATTTGGAATTATCAAGCAAGGTGGAGCATGACACGAGCGAGAGTAGTGACGCACCCGCTAGTCCACAGCAATTGCCTGAACCACCTCCTAGACCACCGAGACCTCATCCACCAGCGTTTAACGGCCTTCAGACCCTTCCGCCTGACCATCCACATGCCACGGCAGCTGCCATGTATCACATGGGTCACAAATTGTACCTTGGACATCAGCAGTCCGCACTCGAGAGAATGAAGCAGCATCAGGAGGCGACAGTGAGACATCAACAACAGCAGCAGCAACAGGTGCAACAACAACAACAACAACAGCAGCAGCAACAACAACAGCAGCAGCAGCACCAGCGACAAAGTTCTCCGCAACCACCTAGTCAAGCGCAGCAACCGAATCAGAGCAACACCGGACCGTCCACGCCGCAAACGCCACAACAGCCGATCAGTAGTAGCACGCCCTTGCAACAAAAAGACTTGAAAGAAAGGTTAAACGTTTGCATTGGTGCAAATGCAGCGACAGCTTCTTCAGGGCCACACATCACCGGCGCGGATCTCGAAATTTTGGCTAACATTCTTAAAACAGAAATCACTTCGTCGTTCACTACTTTAATCGACAGTATAGTAGCGAGGTTCGTTCAGCAAAGGAGGATCGTCGGTAAGCAAAGTGAAGCGGCACAGGCTGTTACGGAGCAAATGAGGCAGGAACTTCTAATAGCGACTCAAATGCTCGAAAGGAAATCGCCAAGGACGAAGGTAGTCGATAGGGGAGCTCCACAACCTACCGGTGGCCCAAACGGGCCACGGGGGCCCCTAACCGGTGGGCCCCCTCCAACGCAACCAACGGCTTTTTCCCAAATAGGGCCCATGGCTGGTGGGCACCATGGTCCTCATTCTGGTCCCACAGAAAATAATTTAAATCAGATAAATCAGCTACCCCCGCACGTCAGGCCCAACGTTGGAATGTTTCAGACACCGATGCCGCAAAAATTATACGGCATTGGACCGATACAGTCGCAACAGCAGCAACAACAGCAGCAACAGCAGCAACAACGTGAACAACAGCAGAGGGAGCAGCAACAACGTGAACAATATTGCAACCTGAGGAACGACGAGAGAGAAGTCAGGGATTCGGAACAGAATGAGGCTCTCTCCCTCGTCATGACGCCGAAGAAAAGGCGGCAAAAGGTATTTTCACGCTTTCTTTGGGTTTCAAGTGTCGGCTACGTTAGTTTTGAACTCATCTAAATCTTGATTCATATCTATCTATGTACCTACAATCTTGCAATACGATGGAATAATTCAGGTATAAATCAACGTTTGGTGAGTTTCGTGAGTTAGACGTAGAACCAAATATGGTTTTCGGATGTTTAACATAATGAAAGATTTCAATAGGTGTCCGGAGACCTAAAAAATGTAGCTCATTTAGAAATTTAACGTAAGGGAAGATCAATGAGCATCGTTTTTCAGGTAACCGATACGAGAATCACACCAAGGACTGTATCAAGAATTCTTGCGCAGGAGGGCAACGGATCTCAAGGAGGCAGTGAAAGTCCTCCGCCAGCTCCACCACCGAGACCTTACCACGCGCCACCACCAATGCTGCCAGTGTCCCTGCCAACAAGCGTAGCGATACCAAACCCGAGTCTTCACGAAAGTCAGGTCTTCTCGCCGTACTCGCCGTTCTTCCCGGGAATCAACCCCCCACGTGGGGGCCATGCAGGTCAGGTACCAGCACCGGGATCGCATCAGCTGCCTGCGAGTCCTCCAAGTGGACGCGTAGAACTCAGGGATTCTCCTCCACTCTCGCATGCCCCAGCCATGTTGCATCCTGTTTTACTTGCGGCTGCACAACACAGCAGTCCGGAATATGGTCACTTAAGGATGGACAACAACGACCGGGTCAGTGATTGCAACTCTGGAGACATCAGCTACGATGGAATTCAGCCTACAATATCCTTTTCTAATACTACTTTATAAAGACAACTCATCTTTTCTTTAATCTTATATCTGTGTGTATCAATAATGATTAGAGATCTATTCCACGCAATCTTATATCACGAGTATTTCTTCCGAGTAGAAATGTAGAAAATAAACGATAACTCGCCGCAAGTGCGAAGGAAGTTAAGGAATGAAAATGTACGAAATAGGACTAAAAAGCCGTACGACGCTTAGGGATATTTTTTGTGGTGGAGGTAGGAGAGAACTAAAGGGTGAATTTCGTTGAACGCGAAAACTTTGAAACACGGTAGTGAGTTTTTGAGAGAAAGAGCTCGTTCGCTCGCAAGGAGAAGAGCAGTCGCCGCGGTGCTAGGGAACGTAGGATAGAGGGAAAGGAAGAGGGAGCGGGATCGAAAAGAACGTGAACTAGCTAGCTAGAAAGTGAGTGAGTGGGGAGAGAGAGAAGAAGAAGAAGAGAAAGCAACAAGAATGGGAGACGGAGAAGGAGATAAAGAGAAAGAGAAAGAGAAAGAGAAAGAGAAAGAGAGAGAGAGAGAAATGGAGGGAAGAGGGAGGACTCGGACGAATGTTAGATTAGTTTGCCACGGAGTTAGGCTAATGTTGGATGCACCTACGAGTAGAGTTTGTCCGGCAACAACGCACCAAGCCGAAAGTTCTTTGCCTACTACTCGGTCTGCCCTCAGCCTCGAGTCTCACCCAACTTCGCAAGCCAATAATCTGTCCCGTAATTTCGGAATTCAACCACGGAAACGAGCTGAAGGTGGAAGAGGCGAAGGAGGAGGTTCTCCGCGAACTTCCTATCGCGAACGTCTCCTCAACTTATCGTAGATAATCCTCTTCTCTCTCTCTTTCTCTCTCTCTCTTTTCTTCCTTTTCTCTTATACTCTCTCTATTCCTAGAATCGAGATTATGAAAGTCGATCAACTTAGTTTCACCACGTATCTCGTTTCTTTCGACTTCAATCGAGTTTCCTGCTTCTTCATTGCTCGGTGTTATCACTACAACATTCCTGCGTAGTAGTCGACAACCTCCGTTCGAGCGTTGAAATCTTCGACGGAAACGTGATAGTCCGTAACAGTTAGTAAGTACGTATGCATCTTGACTAGCGAGTCCTCGGTAACTAAGGGAATATTCCACAATAACTTTGAGAGAAAAGATAACTTATGATAGAGATACAGAAGAAAATTAAAAAGCATCTGTTTTATAA
>NW_015148974.1:1310476-1332698 GCF_001465965.1 Polistes dominula | reverse complement strand
ATCTTCGTTCGACTTTGTGTAGTCGGGGTTAGTTCTATGTATAAAAGAAGAAGGAATTTTAAAACAGGCTTCTATTAAAAACTCTAACGGCCAGCACGCATCCGTGATCCCAATGATTTTTCTCGGTGCGAGTTTTTCCGCGTCTCTCTTTCAAAGTCTCAAACGATGCACCGCGGCCACGGGCTGACCCGATGATACGCTTTAACAGCATAAAAATAGCTATCGTATCCGGCTTCGAAGAGAAAGAGAGAGAGATAAGGTATGTTCCTAGTACGATCGTCGGAAAATGATCAACCAGCGCGAAAAGTTCAGCAGCTCGATTATCGCACATGACTCACCTTGCTTGCAGCCTCGCATCGGCTTCTCAGTTTTTGAAAGAGCTTACGGATCCAGAAAGAGAAAACGAGAAGGGCTGGACGTTATAGGTGGGAGGAGGAAAGCCTTGTGTGGGAGCGCGAAAGAATATATACATGTATATTTCCGTGTATATGTGTGAGAGACGATGATGCATCGTCAGAACTGCAACATCGCCGTGTCGATCCGATCGGCAACACGACGTTCTTTGCCACCTTTTTAGTCGGCCTTTGATGTAAAATCAATGGCGCATTTTTTACCTCTCTCTTTCTCTTTCTCTTCTCTACACTCCTTCTCTCTGTGGGGTAGGTCGAGCGCGTCGCATATATCGTCGTGGTCGTAAGCTTTCTCTCCTCTTTCTCTCTTTCTCTCTCTCTCAATTCACCCTCGTCTGCAGAGTTTCGCCATGGCCTTCGCGCCAAATATACCCGCGACTTCTTCCTTTCATTTTTCTTGCACGAAAATGTTCTCCAGTGACTAAACTACCCCGCATATACGATATAATATAAAGATTTATAAGAAAATCGAGCTTACCGTGATCGAAGGTTGTTCGAAGAGCAACATAGCTTTTTTAATTTTTCGTTATCAATATTGATTAGTTTTATTCCTTAAATACTTATATCCGAAAACTTAAAGAAAAGAATTTAATGTAATGTGTTACTTTCCTTCGTTTTAGAAACAGTTCTTATTATACAAATTAGTCAAAAGTTTCTGAAGAAAGATATGCGTCTCCGTAAAAGTTCGAACATAGGAATTAACCGAATAAGAATGCGATGAAACCACACCAAGAGATCCTATTACTGATAAGGAGTCAATAAGGCTTCCGTTGAAGATGCGGCCAATCGTAGGTCAACCTCAGCGAGAACGTTAGACCCCTACTACCGCCTACCATGGGGATATACCCACAGTTTGTACGATTTCTAATCCAATTTTATACGAAGGAAACACGATTAAGTTTGAGATTTTCTCGTACACGATACAAATTTCTAGAGCTCTATGATCCTTCGACTTACGCGTCTTCGATCATTGATACTTATCTCTTATATTTATGTAAATATGTATTGTAAGAAACACTTGCATATGATATTTCCTTAACTACGGTGTACTCGTCGACGCTGACGCCGATGCATCTGAGGAAAGCGAAGCTGATGTTCTTCTGGGTAAGGTACCCATCTTCGGCCGTCCTCAAGATGTACTTCCCCGACATCAAATTTAATAAAAACAATACAGCGCAGCTGGTCAAGTGGTTCTCCAATTTCCGGTAAGTAAACTTCAATTTATTCACATTTATAACGTTGTCATATTTTCTTGATGAATTAGAAGGGACTTAGAAATTAAATCTTACATCGATGCTGGTCCAGTTAAAACATGTAGGACGAAGGAAAATTTAATCGGAACATTTTCCAATGTCCAAGATCTCGATTGGACCCATCGTAGAATCTATTTTCTCGTTCGGACGTAATCTAAATTTTCCCTTTTAATCTAAAAGATTCGTTCTTTGAAATGAAATCATGTAAGACGTTTCTCGTTGGCGAAAGTTCCGTGTATGCAAACGAGAACAAGGTTTTCGAGGGCTTGACCACTCCCTTTACAGAAACGTTCAGAGCCCAAGAGACGAGAGTCACGATGGGTGTGTCCGAATCTTAATTACCATCCCCTAGTAACAGCTGGGGATAAGTAACGTATCTACACTGCGGCAGGTATGAGAAAGCGTAGGAGTTTGTGAGTACCGACACATACCGACCAGTAGGCATTAGCCTGATTATAATTAGGCTGAGTACAGTACAGATCCAAGATATAAGGCGAACGAAAGCTCACGCGTGATCTCGGTGCTACGTTATTACTATTTTGTTATCGCAAGAATACGCGCGTTTCTACCCTTAAAAAGTTTATAAGTATTTCTCAACTTGAAAATGCTAGTCGTCATGAATTGCTTGCCCACCTTGCTATCTTCTACCTTGACGATTGTCCTTAAAAAAAATAATAGTAAAAGAACGAGCAAAAATATGGTATGCTACGGTACGTGCCGTAGTAAAAAGTCTAATCAATTACTAAAATCGATATATAGTAAATTAGTAGGTTAATCATATATACATAAACTGAGAGAGAGAGAGAGAGAGAGAGAGAGAGAGAGAGAGAGAAAGAGAGAGAGAGCGAGCTTGTAGTTCTTCTTATGAAATATAAGATTAAGATAGTACACGGGACTTACGAATAAACTGTACACTAGAACGTAAACGTCCTGATTAATCAGTCTCATAAACTCCGTCAACGGCGGATAAAAAACACAAGTATACTCGTTCTCGTCGTAGTACTATTACTATCATTTGCATTAAACTTAGCGCTGGTAGAAGCATCAAAATCCGCGAACAGGATCTTGTCCATCTTGTTGCTATACGTTGAGTGGCTTTCTCTTGCATACTCATTCGCTTATTTTTCGGTTCTCTGAAAACATTGTCACAGCCGACATAAAAGAGAGAGACAGAGAGAAGGCAACGGGAACGTGTTGTAGAAGTTAGAAATGCCTGGCAAAAATTGCATCACGCTCAGCTTCCGGGCAAGGAACAAAGCTAATTACTAGCTAATATATTTCAAGTTACATTTTCGTCCTGTCGTTTCGTTGCAGCCTGCGGGGTTCGTTTTTTCCTTTTCCGATTCTCTCTCTTTGCCGTTTCTATCTTCATCCTCATTCTCTCTATCTGTCTGCTTCTTTCTCTCTCTCTCTTCTTCTCTTTCTCTCTTGCACTCTTGTCTGCTTGTTCTCTCGCGTGCAATTTTTTCCTAACATGTTCTTCGTATTCCAACCTTCGAGTATCAAGGGAGACAAGGTCTCTTGGTGAGGCACGAGAAAAACCTTTTAAATATCCTGTTTTTTTTTTGTTTCTACTTTTCTCTTTTAAGAAACAAAGAAACGAATAAAAATTCTCGATACAAGTAAATTTGTATACTTCAATAATTTTAACGATATCATACGATATTGCGTTAGTTTTGTTCTTTTTCATGGTTTATTTTCTATTATATTATTAAATAAATTTTTATTAGAAGATCTTATAAAAATCATCCTTCCAATCTTCTTTTTGTTTTTTAACTTGTAAAGAAAGAAAAATTACAAAGTGTTTTTTCCGTGTCATCCTTAGAGACATTTTTCGAAAAATTATTGGGCACGAAGTGTGGGGTAGGTAGCTCGTTTCCTTTTGTGGCTAATCACGTAAGAGTTTAGCTGGACTTTTTCTTGCTCGTGTTCTCCAATTGGCGCCGTCGAGCGTGCTCGATCTGATAGCCTAATGCACGGCTTCCTATGCGGAAATACCTCGGCACATTATTCTACGCTCCTACGTATACACCCTAGCCTCTATCAACTCACCCCTCGACACCCTAACAACCATCGTTGTACTTTTGTCACGAGAACTGCTCGAAAGCGGCACCAACGACGAAGGTTTTACTTTATGACGCTATGTGTATCCTATTAGTTCTTCGACATTTCATCTTTTTCGTCTCTTTTTCTCTTTATCTGACCAAAAACAACATTGATCCACCTTTCGATAAGATTCTCAATCGAAAATTAATCAACTTTTCTTAATTTAACATTTATCGGTGTTTTCGTCAGGTATATACATTTGCGAAATATTATCGAATAAAACGTTTCTAAATTGAAAACAAAGAATAATAAGGATTGAAAAATTATTTAATAAAAAAAGAAAATGAATATTCGATTGACATTATTTCAAGTTAAAAAATCGTGTATTTGACCAATTAATTAAAAAAAAATCTCTAGAATGATATTGTTGTAATAAAGAGAAAGAAAGAGAAAGAGAAGAAGAGAGGGAAAGAGAGAGAAAGAAGAAAAAAGAAAGAGAAAACGAAAAGAAAGGAAAAATGCGTTGAGAAGGAAGGAATGGGGCGAGACGATTACAAAGCGATCCTTCGCACCCCATTTTCTCACGCTCGTGTCGACTCGAAAGCGTATGGATGTCTTACGGCTGGAGAGGGTGAGTCCTCGAATATCACGCGTGCATCATCGGATCTGCTTATGCCAAGGATATATTGACAGCCTTCGTTCGATGAAGCTAGCCGGGGGGTGATTGGGGTCGTGTCGGTGGCGGGGGTTGAAAGAGGGAGAGCGCAAACTCGCCTGTCTTCTTCGTACCTCCGTCTCCCTATCTTCGGGCATCTCTCTTTGTCTGACGTATTCCGAGTATGCATGGAAAAGAGAGAGTGAGAAAGAAAAAGACAGACAGACAGACAGAGATCGAGAGACAGACATAGAAAGAGAGAGATAGAAAGAGACAGAGAGAATGAAAAGATAGCGAGGCGCGGACTGGGGTTAACTCGTTATCAGATCCCACGTTGGGAGTTGGGACACGCGACACTGAGGTGGCAGATCCTATCGCCGGAATGGAAGAAATTTTATGTCGTATAATGGACAAAGAACACACTTAAACACATGCATACACATACACACATAGTTCGGTTTCCCTTTAAAATCTACTTCGCACGAGAGTTCTATCGCTATCTCTCTTTCGTTTGTATCGTGAAAAAAATCCTTTAACTTTGGACTTATTCCTATTTCCCATTCTAATACTTTGACTTTTCAAATCGCCAAGTGAAAGTTATATATACATGTTTTGTTTTAACTATAAAATGATAGTATAATATCTTCTTGGATAATACGTAAAATCCAATAGTTGACGGAGTGTTGTGTATTATATTCAACGAATCAAAATAAGACGAGCATATATATCTATATACAGTATTTATACGTTTCCATATTCAGATTCAAAGTAAAGTAAAAATAAGCAAAAGAAAAAAAGGGTTGATTACATTGGGATAAAAATAATTTAATGTAATTAATGGATATATAAATGGCAGCGATCGGTTAGCGAAGAGCCGCGAAAGTTTACGGTTCTTCAGCATTAATAAGAGAAAGTGAGCGCGAGAGATAAATAAAGAAATCGGAAGATTTCTTGAGTCCCGTAATAATGACGTGGCTGGTCGAATTTACACCGTGACTTTCTCGAGCGGGTTGTTTATCGTAGCCAAATACTCGATAATTCCCTCTAAAGAGGACGACCGGTAATCTACAAGTCCTTTTCTTTCTTTTATCCCCTTCTACTTTTAGTTATTTTCTTTCCTATCATCTTCTAGATTATTATTCGTCTTCTTCGTCATTATCAATTCTCGATTGTACTTTGTGGCAAGTACACTGAAACATCTGTCCTTTTGTAAGAAAATACTTTGAAGGCTATTTAGATAATAACAGAGTAATTTTCTAAGTAGAAATTATTCTTTTCTCTGATTCTAATCTCACTCTGTCTCGATCGTGCATTACATATAATCGATAACCTAGAGAAACGTAGAAACACAGAACACAATATCATATCACTAAAATTCTATATGCTAGATATCTTACTTTATTGTACAATAATGAAAAGAAAAAGAAATGAAATAAAAAGATGCCTCTAATAACGGTCTAATAAACATCTTTAGCACTATCCTGAATCGCCATAAGAATTCTTTTCACTGAAAAGTCTATGAGTTTCTTGATAAAAGTTGTGAGTGTAGAAAGAAGACCGACCAATTAAAATGCCAAAGTAGATGCCGGTTTACCGAAATCTTGAGAACAAACAAAGAAAAAAGGCACAAGAGAGAAAAAGAGAAAGACAGAAAGAAAGAAAGAAAGAAAGAAAGAAAGAAAGAAAGAGAAAGACAAAAGTGGTAGGAAATCTCTCCACACACGGGACCGGGAGGTTTTCTCCGGCTCTTCTCTTCCCTTCTCCAAGCTTGTATTTTAATCCCACAAGATTGTGCATGCCAGCTGAAAGTGGGGTGGAGAGAGGTGAGGTCGTCATAGTAGTAATAGTCATGATAGTAGTAGTAGAAGTAGTGAAAGTAGTAATAGTAGTAGTAGTAATAGGTGAGTCAGGTTAGCTCGGCAGAGGAAGGCGTGCGTGGGTAGTCGGATGGTAAACAGCATACAAACGAGGGCCATTTAACGAAAAGGCTAGACGCGTGTGAGCGTCACGCGTGTTCTTAGGCTATGCGTGCGCGCGAGCGCGCCCACACACGCGACCATCTAGCTACCTTCGTATAGAGTAGAGCTCACCGGTTGGAAGGCACACACGCAAGAAGAAGTAGAAGACGAGGAGGAGGAAGAGGAGATGGAGAAGAACGACGAGCCACGGTTTTTCTCTTATTGCGAGAAACAAGCTGGCTGCGAGCGAGAAAAGAGAAGAAGAGGGAGTGAGGGAGGGAGGACGAGGGTTGAAACTGAGGAAAATTTCGAGGCTTGACGTAGAGACGGACTACACGCGTGTATATTACGTAGTCCCACAGGCGTTCGTTCCTCCTCTTCTTTCTCTTCTTCATCCTCCTCCTCCTACTCCTACTCCTACTCCTTTTCCTACATGAGCACGGAGACGTTTACGTAGTTCGCGCATTCTCTCGCGTATTCCGAGAGTATGTGAGATTCCGAAGTAGTGCCGGAAGGACGTAAGTGGAGGCCTTGTAATTATTATGCTCTCATAATCTTTTCTCCGCTTCTCCCTACTTCCTTTTCCCTCGTGGAATTTCTACCCTTCCGTGGCTTACTAGTTCATAATTTCTCCTTCTTTCTTCTCCCGATTTCTGCTATTTTGCTTTTCTCCTGAGAGACGGCTAGTTACTCGTTAAGTAAGTTAAAGAGAAAGATCCTCTAAGAGAGTTCATCCAAAATCGAAAGTACGCGATCGTGGAATAAGAAGAAATCAAGGAGTATCTTTTCGTTTTCTCGTTTTCGTTCGAAACCATCCTTGAAGCTTGTTTTCAATCTTTTTCGTTCTCTCTCTCTTTATTTCTCGAGTAAGCAAACGACGGTAAGCCAGCCCTCGAGAGAAAGAAGGGATCCTGGACGAAATGAGCAAGTACGGATCCTTTGAGACAAAAGCGAACGAGAGGTGGTAAGACCAGAAAAGCAGATCGAACGGAGAGGAGAACGTTGACGACTGGTAACTGTAATGAAAGGAGTGGGGGCGAACTCGGGGATAAAGGGGTAGACAGCAGTATGTATCGTAGCAGTTTCGTAGCCCTCTAATGAGAAGAAGGAAACTTTGGTCTTTGACTTTCGGGCCGCGGCCTTGCTGCTGGCTATACCTGCTCCTCCTCGAAAGGAAGAAAGAAGGGAAAAAGAAGCACGGTTAAAGAAAAAGACACGGCCGACTCGTTTGCCATGAGGACTCTCGATCCTTACAAAGAAAATCTCTTGTTTGTTTCTTCTACGTACGCAGGACTCCGTATATACAATTATTAACTATATACTGTGTCTATGTATGTATAAAATATATCCGTGAAGGTAAGAATGTTCCAGAGAACACTAACTTAAAAATCGTCTATGTGCGAGTTACGAATACATATAGATGCGCATGCGAGATCTCGAGAAATTCGCGCCAGCTCCTTAATTAAAACTCAGTACATGGAACAATGAAGTGGCAACTCTTTGGGTACCGCTACTTACTGCCGTTTCTGCTGCTGCTATAGCTACTCCTACTACTAACGGTTGCCTCCCGGTAGGTAGAAACCTACAATACCGACCTACCCCTATCAACAACTTTTACTACCTTTTCTGCCACGACCAGGGTGCCTTATTCAACGTTGCACCACGAGTATTGTACCTTCGAGAAGACGAAACATTTTCTAAAGCATACGGACGTATTTTAATCATTCGTAATATTTACAATTGTTATTTGATAATAGATAATCAAATGATAATTATTATCGAAATAGAAAAACATTTTATTATCTACGAACTTGTCATGTGATCGGTAACAATTGCATAGTATATAAGAATATACTTACATGCAAATGAAAACAGTTACGAGAACTAAATTATAGTTATATATAATGGAAAAAGTGTTATCGTACACAGTAGGAAATTATAAATTCACTCGAAGCAACTCGTCGATGCATTTTAAACTCTCGTGGGGACATAGCCACGATATCGACGGATTATCTGTGCGAAAACGGATTCCTCGTGAAAAGTAGAAAGAGAAAAAAAAGAAAGAAAAAGAAGAGATGAAATTCGATTTGCGTCGCGGCAAAAGGGGGATGACGCACCTTGCATCGAGCGAGGCTACTACCTCCGTCGTCCGTAGGTGGTGGTTGTGCGCGTAAACGGCAGTCACTTAATTAAAAATTACTTAATTACGTTCTTGGCACTAATTAGTGGCGCTTGGCTCTCTCTTGGCCGTGCGCCTCGACTGCCTAGGCACCCCTTCCACCCCACCCTCCTTCATTTTCTCTCTCACTCTCCCTCTCTCTCTCTTTCTCTCTCTTACTCTCTGACTCCTTTCACCTGCCTCCTCAACCCGCTTACTACCTCTATCAGAATTTCCTCCACCACCTCTTACACCCTTCTTTGCTTCTCTACGGCTCGTTCAAAAACCCCGCGGCAGCGAAATCTCTGTCTTGGTTACATTATTCCTTTCCTTCTTTCTCTGACGTTTTTACCCCCTCCCACTATTTCTCTTCCTTTTTCTTTTTCTCTCTCCCTCTTTCCTGCTTTTTCTTTCATTCTTTTTTTTTTTTTGTTAACCCTTACGACACTCTTACTACGCCAACGTTGCCACCACTCTTTTCTTACCTTTCTTACTTTGCCGACGCAAAGCTACCAGAGAGTTGCATGAAACGTTGTGAGTTTTCCAACTGACGTTGTTTTTCTTCTTCAAGCATTTCTGTTCCTATTTACGCACCACCGCTTTCCCCGTCCTCCTCTTGTCCTGACCTAGCCTCCGTCAAGTGAAATTCTCAAGGTTCGGTATAATGCATAGGACGAGTAGTATACTAGTAGTCTAACGTAGCGCCTTCTCAAAATCATTTCGTATCTCTATCTCCAGGAAAATATACTTTCCTTAATGAGATTAAATTAAAAGGACGAGCGCGCGTTGTTTCGTGCATAAAGTTACTTTCCTTCCTCTTTTTACTTCTTTACTCGGTCAAATGTAAGGAGAAAAATTATATTATATCAATCGTTTATTCAATAATCAAAATTACTGGAATTAATTTAAAAATCTTGAAAAAGAATCAGCTCTTTAACATATTAAATATCTGACGTTTATTAGCATTATCGAGACTATTATCAACATTTGTTCTATCATATTAGGACGTCGTAGAGCGATTTAACGTTCGAATGATCAGAAAGAGGAAATCTTAATCAGACGAGGGTGTACCGGGTCTACCCTCGTAGAATGTCAGTACGGTAACATAAGGGGTTCATGCTCATGGTGCAACGGGTAGGCGGGTAAGCAATGGAAAAGCAGTAGCAGCAGCAGTAACAGCAGAAGCAGCACCATCGTCGTTCCTTTTCGAATTTTTTGATAATGAACACAAGTATGAGAAACACGACGGGTATTGGCTGGGCGGCAGACAATGCGGTGGCCGCAGGGCTATCGCGGGAGGAACAACGAAGGAGGCGGGGGTTGGCTGACGGGGTTTCGAAGGGGGTCGAGGCGGTGGAGAGGATGGAGGTAGGCCGAGGACGATGGCAGGAGGTGCTTTATAGGGGATGTAAGCATCGCCACTGCAAGGCTAATCCGCCGCTATAAGCTGCTACTTGCAGCATGAGTACGGTACACTCTCTGCTAAAGACTCACTCCCACCACCTTCTCATCCTCCTCGGTTTTCTTCTCCCTTACAGTGAATCTCTTTCCCGCTTCTTGATGCCGGCCTGACGAAACAGTTCGTTGACCCTACTAGAGAGGAGAAATATCTGCTGAAAGAATGCGTCTTGCGATCCCTCTCTTCACTTAATTCTATACAAAACGATCGGATTTGACGCGGTTATTCGATTTTTTTTTCGCGATAGGTGAACCCTTCGTCTGAAAACGATTCCTATTTTTCAACAAACCTTATTACCTATATATTTTGGGCATTTATTAGTGAATATTCTTCAAGAATAGCTAACCTTTGTTCTCTATGTTTTTTCTTGTTATTTTCTCTTCCCTGATATACGTATTGTAAGCAGTATGTCTCTCTCGTTTCCCTAAGAAATATTGGAAATAGTTCGGGTGATCCATGAAGAAAACACTTGGCTGACTGCCCAGTTCTACTCCCTGCAGCTTATACGTTCGGTGCACTACTTAGGATGCATTACTTGGACAAGAAGAGTAGAGGGTAGGTGGGGTTGACTAGAGAAAAGACAGGACGAGTTGTCGTTTGTTTTGTTTTCACGGTTACATGCCACCCGGCATCAGTGAAAACGCGAGACAAATAAAGGTTCTCGTCCTTTCGACGACGACGACGACGACTATGACTACGACAGACGTCTCTATCCAGCCAATATTTACTACATACAAATATTGACTTGCCTCGTCCTGCAAACTTCTTTTCTTTCTTGGACTGATGAATCGCTTGTTATTTGTACTTCTTCTTTGCGACTTGGTATTTCATCGTATATTCATTTTTCCTAGGAATTTCAAATTTTATCTCATTGTTTCAACAAAATTTACCATTAGTTCGGGTTCAGTAACTAGACAAACATTTTTAAGCGACTGTCAGTTTAAGATAATATCGATATGAAATTAAAAAAAGAAAAGAAAAACAGAAAACGGATTACATATCAAGAATACCTAAATAGAGTAACATGATCCATTGTAAAAACGTGTTTTTCTATCAACATTTTTCATAGTTCTGACATAAAGATACGTACACAAAAACACACATAACACACACACACGTAGCAAGGATCCCCAGTGAATTTTTCTAGCTAGGTTGCCAGTCAGAGGCTCGATTTTTCATTCTCGTTAGGAAGATCTCCGAGTGCACGCACGTTGCGCGTGAGATACTGTGCATACGTCCGTTGAGAGAAAAAAAGATCGATAGAGAAAGAAAAAGGGAGATAGAAGGCGGATAGGGGGTGAGGGATGTGATCTCGTCCGCTCCGCACGAAAAATGCAAAATGATAATGTTCCCAGTGTCCCGTCCTAATCGGCTTTGTATACGCCGCGATGGCTCGTGGGCGAAGGGACTAAAGGGAAAGATAGAGAAAGAGATAAATAGGAAGGGAAAAGAGAGAAAGAGGAACAGCAGGTGGGTGAGGATGAAGGACGAATCCTGGGGGCAGCAGGGAGATGTGAGCCTCCGTCGGCCTCCATGGAGGATTTAATTTACATCCACCGGTGAAAAACGCGGAAAACAGTTTATCAAAAAAGCTACGGCGCAGGCTCGGATGAGAGATAAAGGGAAATAGAGATAAAGAGAGATGAAAGTAGGATAGAGAGAGATAAAGAGAAAATGAGAGGAAGAGAGAGAGAGAGAGAGAGAAAAAGAAAGAAAAAGAGAGAAATAGAGAGAGGGAGAGCAAAAGACGGGATTGTGCGGTAGAAATGAAATTGTCCGTGCATGGATTATCGTCGACTTCGTTATGCCCTCTTATTACTCTACTCTCCCTCTACTCTCCCTCTCTATTTCTTTCTCTCTGTATCCTTCTTTTCTTTCCCACCTACGCTGCGTTATATCGCATGCCTTGTTTCTTTCTGTATCAAAGTATAGAGAAGGAATATTCGTTCTCGTTCGATGTTTCGAAAAAAGACATCTAGAACTGGAATAATCTTTGACCGAATCGTTTACTTTGTCCTATGTTACGCTAAACAAGCTTTTCATTTCCTGCCGATAATTAGTGCTTTCTTTCAATCTCTTCGTTGCAATAACACAGGTTTTTTTTTACCAAAAGCTCCTGCCATATTAGATTTATAATAATAATAATAATTATTATTATTATTATTATTATTATCAGCGTTGCGTTGTTATTCTTAGAGATTATCGTAAGAATTAAACTATAATCTAATAACTATTATATTTCTACGATCTACGAAAGAGAAGAAAATTGGAGATTTGAAAATGATGAAAATTTCACACGAAGGGTAACTGAACAGGCGATGCAGCGAGACGGTGTATCGTGCACTAAAGCGACAGGATCAGACGTGCTGGGGACTGGGCGTGAAATTACTGTTTCGGCCAACATTTATCCCAGCGTTCGCGAGGGTAACGTTCGGCTGGACAGCGATTCTGAATTGATTTCGTTTGAAATCCCACTACCCTCCCCGTTTCGTCCCAATTCGTCGTTCTTCCCGGCTCTTCTGCATGCACGATTCATCCGTTTCTCTCATTCTTTCTTTCTTTTTTTTTTTCTCTCTCTCTCTCTTTCTCTTTTTTTCTCTCTCGATCTCTACCATACATCGCATCTTCCTACTCTTCTCTGCTTTTTACCCTCTCCACCCTTTCTTTCTTTCTTTCTCTCTTTCTGTTCCGTTTATCTGTCTATCCTTCTATCTATCTACCTATCTCATTTAGTTTTACGTGTGCCTCCTTCCTCCATTTGTCTCCCTTTCCATCCGTGTTCCTCTTTCTCTCCATCTCTTTCTCTCTTTCCTTCTCTCATTCCCCTTCCTTCTCTTGTTATGTCTCTTTTTTTTTTAAATCAGGATCTACGACATCTCGATTCAGACTGGGTAAAATGCATTAAATTTTTGCCATTTTTCCACTGTTCCTCGCTTCTTCGGACAGGAAAAAATGTACAACTCGCGGCAGACGATGATATAAATAATGTCTCTTTTGAAGAAAGGAAGGAGAGAACGGGAGGAAAGAGAAAAAGAGCTCATGTTAACTTTATCATTTTTCTCTTTCTCTCTCTCTTTTCTCCTCCCTTTCCTTCTTCTTCTCTTCCTCCTCCTCCTGGATGCAAAGTAACGCGTCACATATTTTTGTGAAATACGTTTTAACGTGTAGGACGTTCGAGACATTCGCGCTTTTCCGAGTTGAATTAATAAGATTATGTTTCGATAGGTTCGACGTTAAAAGTCAATGATTCACGTTCAAATGTGCTAGTTAATTATTATGTCTCGCATTTCAACGTATACGTCGTCTCTGCAAAATTGTGGGCGGGAAAAATGTAATGAATAAACAAAAATTTTAATAAACGTTAAATCCTCCGAACTATTTGAATTTCGATCATCTCGCAACTTTTCCAATGCGTAATTATCCTGACCGATCGATCGTAGCCTGATGCATTCAGTTGAAAATCGCGAGTTTAAAGGAAATTTGGCGAGGGTTGGACGAATGAAAAACGATTTGCAAAGGACGAAAGTAGAAAAAAGGGAGGAGGATAGAAAAAGGTGGGACGGTTAACAGAGGTCGTCAGCGAGGACGATAGCAGCGTCGTCGGAGTTAATTGAAAAAGCTTGTAAAAAAGATTTTCCGGAAAACCCGTTGGGCCGGACGATAATATCCGTCGTGATTCTCTCGAAGACGAGCGGAGGTGGGGTGGAGGCTGAGGTGGAAATGGGGTGGTAGGAGTAGATAAAGGGTGGGTAGGGAGAAGGGACCGTCCGTGTCACGACTCTTGGTGGCGCCACGTCATTCGATATTTTTGTCAGTAAAACGATATCAGGCAAATTGCATCTGTCCTTTACACCATGGCGCAGAGCCAGATCAAACACTATTCGTCACTGGATATTACCCTTCTCTGAGATATTGCCGGTCTCTTCTATCCACGTTACCTCTCTCTCTTTCTCTCTCTCTCTCTCTCTCTCTCTCTCTTTCTCTTTCCCTTTCTCTTTTTCTCTTTCTCTTTCTCTTTCTCTCTTTCTCCCATTTCTCTCTTCTTCTCTTCTTTCTCTGTGTTCGGCACTTCCCAACTAGATCAAGTTCTTTTCGGAGCAAGAGTAGGCTCTCGCGTAAAGAAATACGGTAAAATCGAAAGCACTCGAAAATCGATTTAAACGCGCCGTTTCTACCTTTCTCAAACGGCCCTTCGTCGACTCCTCGAATTCTACAAACGTCACCAACAATCTCAGTAATATTACTATCAAGCGGTGCCGCTTCGTTTATTGATATTTATTTAAACGACCTAATAAATTAGTACGAGAGAATTCAAAAAGGGGAAATAACGTATACACAAACACACTCACACGAATAAAAACCACATCGAATGTGTTTCTATATATTGAATATTTTCACTCTCGCGGATGGAGGTTAAAAAATACTTAGAATTCTCCTAATTTCGTTCTTTTTAGTACATCTTTTCCAAGATTATTTGCGGAACGGCGATCGCGTAGAACCGTTTTTTCATCGACGTCCTATGCAAATCGCCCATATGCCAAGTCATCTCTTGAGTATGCTAGAAGCATGCGGGCAAACGAGCTAAGCAAAATGACTATCTTACATTATATTACATACGGGCGACAAGTAGGCCGCCGAAACGTGTTGTTGAAGAAGTAGTAACCTCGGTTGAATTAGTAAAAAGAAAAATGGAAACTACTTTTTTTTATCGATTACCTTGTCCTAATCAAGAGTCTATGTTGTCCGGTGTCGGATTTTCATATATTGAATTTCATTTATAAAATTAACTTGAAAGTTAAATAATATTACGATCTATTACGATATATTTTTATCTAATTCATTTCTAGCATTGTCTTAGATTCGAATAAATATCGACGAATTAATGAAATGTTTAAAATATTCCACAGACCGAACAACATTTTTGCTAATCATTCAATCGAATAATAAGCGTGATACAGTTTTACGAATTTCATTATGACACCCAAAAAGGCAAGGGCGTTTACCTGAGTTGGCCGTAGCGGGATCGTTTAACAGACATAAACGTAATCTTATCGAATATTTACAGTTGCCTAGGCTGCTTCCCGGTGGTCGACAGTTGTCTAGTAAATCCTATTTACTGTTACCCAACGAACTATACGCACTAGAGATACTGGGAGGGTAGCTACCGCCCCTAGCTAACCTACTGCCCTACTGCCACGAGTTCCACCCTTAAAGCCATCATCCAACCTCTCTCTCTCTTTTCCTCTTTTTCTCTCTACTCACTTTTTTCACTGTCACTTTTCTTTGCTCACCCCATCAAACGTGTAACGGTTTTCCGTAGATCACGCGATGATCTCACAACGCCTCGTACACTAACAAAAAACAAGGGAGCTTCTTTTTTCAAAGTTTTTGGGGTAAATATCGAAATCTTCCTTCCTTATTAAATACACCCTTCTCGATCTCAAAGTTTAATCTTTTACGATGCACGTGCACGAATAGGAATTATTGATAGGTTTCTTTTATTATAGGTACTACTATTCGAATGAAATACGACGAATACGACCGACGTGCTCATTCTACGTAAGAAGTTGTATGTTTAATTTTTTTCAATCTTCATGCGAAACCCTTGAAAGAAGGAAATATCGTTTTCCAACTAATAAGATTATTCTTATCAATCGAAATATGTACATTGATTGCTTTGGCCCTTAAAAAGATACTTAGAAGATTGAACGCGAGGAAGAATCCTTCTAGCTTCCTCTTCTTACACCCTTTCCAGCGTTGAACTCGTAATGCGGTTTAGCATGGTATGACAGGAGGTAAACTTGACAACAAAGAATTATTGATTTTTTTCAGCGGGTTGAACGAGTTGCCGGGCGGTTGAGCGGTCCCGGTGGGGTATTCGACAAAGGATGTTTTCCGAGTCCCTAACCTAGGCAACCCTTCTCCTACGCTCGCCTTCGTATACGCGTTTCCGTGTGTTCTTTTTCTCTTTCTTTCTCTCGCTCGTTCACTCGCCCTTACTATGGGTGTCTCTCTATCTCACTTCAACGAACGCTTCTGAACGTACGTTTCAGGGGATTGCCCTACTCCATCTCTCTCTGGTCTCCTTTCGTATTCGTACGTCTCCCTTTCCGTCTTTCTCTCTCTCTCTCTCTCTCTCTCTCTCTCCTCTCTCTTTCTCTTTCGCTTATTCTTTTACTCTATCTCAGTCTCTCCTTCTTCGTCTCTCACTGTCCGTAACGCTGTGTGTACTCAGCCGATGCGCCAAGGACTTAACTGCTTCATTGTCGTCCCAGCAGGCATTAGAACTTCAGGACAGATGTGCAAAATGTAGAATCGAGACTCCTCCATAGCATAACTACTAGGTATTCGTGTGAAGGTGGAGAGCCTGAGTAGTTAAGTTGGAAGAGTAGTCGCCCGATAAGTACAAGGTCCCAAGTTTAACAATAAGTTTTAGGCAGATCATCATAAAACCCCATATTTTTTAGCAAATGTTCAGAAGTTTTCTACTTTAAATATTTAGAAATTACCTTTCTGTAATATCAAAATCATAAAACATCTTTTTCTATCTTCATCTCGTCTTTGTATTGTTTACCTTTTTCTATCACATACGTAATATCACAAGAACTATCGATCTGAAAATTTCCGTAAAATGTTTTTGGTTGACAAGTAACAGGTTGACATTTTTAAAGCGATTGCTTTGATGTTTTCGATTTGTTTATCTTTTACTTTTAAGATTCATCAAAAATTTTTTATATGTATAACCGAATATTCTTATTTTCTATATAGAAGAGAAAATATCGCATGAAACGTAAATTTTCAAACTTGAACATGATGAATGAAAAACAAAATTGAGAAGAAGTAAAAAACAGCTTTCCCACATAGTCGTTCAGAAATTTAATCGTTCGACCTTGACATTTCTTTGAAGCGTCGATGAAGTGGTCATGTTCAGGGACAATTTTCTTGGTGATGCATCGTCGACGTATCCGAATAGTTATATCGTCAACAACGCCTCTGTAACGCCTTTCTAAGGCGTGTATTTGCACATATATACGTGAACATATACGTAATACACGTAGAGAATGCAGCGGCGGTGTAGACGTTGGTAGTAGCTTTGGTGTTGGTAGTGGCGGTGCATCGCCGGGTGGCTTAGCAGAGAAAATCGATCGAATAAAAAAATGCTTGGACGATGCCGAAGTGCGACGAGGATACGAATCGCGGACGAGATGGATGCATGCAAAGAGAGGGGAGGGAAGGGAAGGTCCGATAGGAGAAGGAGGGTTAGTCCGGGTCCATTGAAGAGTGAAACCGCTCAAAGCAGCTGCCCCCGCTCCCTCAAACACCCTCTAACCACCCTCCAACCACCCTCCTACTGCACCAGCCTCTCCGATACCCCTTACCTCATCTAACTCTCCTTCTCTCTTACTCTCTTTTACTCTTCGTAGCTTTGAAAACCACCCCTCTTAGCTCATGTGGATGGTGCAACTGCCCCTTCGTTCTCTCCGAACTCTGTCTCTTTTTCTCGTCCTTTTCTTTTATCTCTCTAACTCTCTCTCTTTCTCTTTCGAAAAGGCTAAACCCCACGCCAAAGAGTTAATTCGTGATTCCAAGTGCAAGAAACGAGGTTAGGTTCTCTTGATTTATCCTTCAATTCTAAAGATGTGAGATAGCATATCTCATTGTTAATTTATTTTGAAGACATTCTTAGTACTGTCATCCTTTCCTTCGGAATATTATTTCTCTTTATTGTTAAAGTTCTTGTATTATTATTATAACTATATCAAATATATTAATACACAAAGAAATTAAAAGTGTTTAATTATTAAACAATTTAATTCTATGGTCTTGAATCAGTTCGTTTGTAGATGTAGATCAATATCGCGAGGAATCAATTCTTTTCGACGACTCTAATGCTCTTTGCATAATTTCATTCGTGAAGACGATTTGCATAAGATGAATGAAGGATAGGAGGAACGTGCGGCTGGCTGACAAAATTATCTGTCTAACAGTGCTTCCCCTATCGTCCTCTAGTTTCTCGACGATGAACAAGAAAAAGGGGGTCTGTGGGGGAACTTACAGTAAAGAGAATGAAGAAAAGAAAAAACTATAGTAGGGAAAGGGGGAGAAGCAGAAGCAGAAGCAGAAGCAAAAAGAGAGAGAGAAACAAGCTTTAAGGCAGCCAGATGCAAAAAGAAACGGGATGGCGAAGGGTGAAAGAAAGAGAGAAAAAGAACGAAGGAGAGAGAGAAAGAGAGGGTGACCAGTGAAAAGCAAGGGGCGCACGAAAAGTGTGCATTGTAAGATCGGCGCGTGCGGCATGCGGACCCTTCGTGGTCGATGTTGTAGGACCCCCGTGCTCAGTGCCCCCTTCTCTTTTTCTTCGTTAGACTCGTTCGTTCAGTCTTTCTCTTATTTTCTCTCTCTTCTTCTCTTTCTCTCGTCTAGTGCCACCGTTTCTCGACATCCCTCTCTTTTATGAAGGGCGAAGGGCCCAGGAGCTCGGTTTATTGTCGGGAGCACATCTGCCATACGATCATCGGCCGATTGTCTCACTGGCTTAGGAAACTTGCTCATAAAGAGCAAGAGAGAAAGGAATAGAAAGAGAAAGAAAAAAGGTGGCTTAGTAGCGGATCTACGATAGGGAGGACGATGTCGCGTGTCCTTCTTGCTTACGAGAAGGGTGGCAAGAACGAATCATACCGCGATCTTCCGAGGACAACCTTCCTTTCACCCCACTATTTTTTTTCCTTTTTTTTCATTCTATTTCCCAGCTGTCGTATGAGGGATCAGTATATCTTTAATATTTTTGAAAAAAAAAATCATTCAATTGATGCTAATTTAAAACAATTTGCAAAAGAAAAAAAATGATATAAGAAAATCTGAGTTAATCACTTGTTCAATTCCATATGATAATGCATTTTTCTTTTGAGACGTCTTATTCTGAAAAATAAGGAACCTTATTATATATTTCGTTCAGTATTAACCATGCGTTCGCATAAGAGTTGTTTCGAAAACGCCTTATAATTCAATTTCCAATAGAACGGTATGTCAAGCGACCCTTCTAGAATCTCCGATTCTCGATTGGTCGATGGTAACGGTGATAGGATTTCAACGAGTTGCATCGGACAACGAAAGTAAGGACGGTAGGTGGATAGAGGCAGTGAGTAGGGATCGTAAGGGGCACCGCCGAAGAAATGTACGCTTTTGCAATATCGTAACTGACGGTGCGCGAGTTCTGACGAACAGAACGATGTAATCACTTGTTAACTTGTATTTTAATTACGAGATTTTCCAGAGCTCGAGCGCGCTCAGAGCTCAACCACCATCACTACTACAAATGTAAAACAGTACCAACACAAGTATATCGTCATATACATCGATATCGTCCACGTCGTCGTTAATATCGCAACGATGTCGCAAACGACAATGTCGAAAACGACGACGAGGACGATGACGACGATGACGATGACGACGATGACGACGATGACGACGATGACGACGATGACGATGACGACTACAAATGTAAAACAGTACCAACACAAGTATATCGTCATATACATCGATATCGTCCACGTCGTCGTTAATATCGCAACGATGTCGCAAACGACNGACGACGACGACGACGACGACGACGACGACGACGACAAAAACCGACACATTCGGTAGTGCAGCTTGCTTGTCGCCTACGAGTCTGAGTGCAGATGGCATTAAAGTGTTAATTACTAATTAAGAAGGGTGCACAGGGTGCAACATCAAGACCCCGCGCGACACCTTTTTGAACGCGTTCTCTGAATGGACCCTTACGCCCTGACGGGCAAATGCGCCTACCCACCCATCCATCCATCCATATCCGTCATGGTACCCCCAACTCCTCCAACCAAACCTCCTTCCTCGCGACCACCACCCGCAGTCATCTTCTCTACTGCTTTCTCCTCCCCCACCTTCTTCTCCTCCTCTTCGTCCTCCTCCATCTCCCCTTCTATTCTTTCTCCTACTCCGTTACTTAACGTTCTCTCGTTATACGCACTTTCACGCCTTGTACGGCCACAAAATAAAGCGGAGTAGTACGAGCAGTACATGTGAAACTTTTTTCGGAATATTTTTTTCAAGACTCGCTGCTTCTCCGTTATTTTCTTTGTCGTTCTTTTTCACAAATTTAAGGAAATAGTTAGTAAAAGAAGGAGTATAATCTTTCGCTTTGCTTCATATTTCTCATTAATATCAATTTTTTTTTAAATCAGCCCACTTAAGTGAAACATTATTTATACGATCATTATTTCTATTATATACAAATAAATGTTTACTATTTACATAATAATAGAAATGAGTCAAACGACAAGTTTGTTAGAATTAACTTTAAAAAAAGCGACCTTATCCCATCACGAGAAGCGAAGTCGTTTTGCGAATATATTTTTCTTCAATCTCTCCTCCCCTTTGGTAAAAATTCGTGGGAAAGTTACGGTAAGAAAGACGGAAGGTTGGCAGGGGTTCGTTGAGACGTTCACAGGGTCAGTTCTGTTCTTAGGAGCCGAAGTGCTTTCTTACTATTGTCGAAGGTTAACCGCTTTGGCGTAACCGTTAAGGGGGACTGTCTTAAGAAAAGTAAGTCCAAGAGAGGACAAAAAAGAAAAAGAAAGAGAGTGAGTGAGAGAGAGAGAGAGAGAGAGAGAGAGAGAGAGAGAAGAACGATCCACTGAATGAAAGAAATTCAAAGAAAAGAAAAAGAAAGAAGACTTGGTAAGGCGAGAAGACGCACTCGTTTTACCCTATCTCGTAGTCCTCTTGAAGTCACTTTACGAGATTTTTAAGGCGGTACAAGACCAAACACAGTTGACTACAACGTTTGCGAGATTCTCTACACCCTATCGTCGTAATTTACCAACGTGATTTTGGCCATCGAAATACACGACGGCGTTGCTTATTTCGAATCGGTAGACTGTCTACAAAGTGGCAAGAGAATGAGAGAGAGAGAGAGAGATACAAAAAATGAGAGAGAGAGAAAGAGAAAGAAAGAGAAATAGAAAGAGTAAGAGAGAGAGAGAGAAGGAGAAAGGAAAAGAAAAAAAAAACAGGCGAGTACTAGAGCCGCTCCCCCTTTTAATTGGTGCTCTCGCCTATACGGCGTACGCGCCCGCGTTACAAAAGCGGCGCGTCGAAATGGCAACTTGTAGCGATGGAGATCGCTGTTGAAGGTACCGTATCGACAGACATTACCATTAAACGCTCGGATACATCATAACGCTAACGGAAGGTCGTCTAATTAGAAAGAAATCACGATATCAAGGAAGATTCGTGTTAAAAGATAGAAAAAGAAAAAGAGAAAGAGAAAGAGAGAGAGAGAAATAATCAAATTCGTGATCCGTACTTGTATTCTTCTTTACTTTCTTTTATCTACGCTCTCTTTTATTTATACTTTCAACGATAAAAAACAAACGATCGAGAAAGAATTAGAAGTTGTTAATTGAGCTACTTGTTTACTTGTCAATCGCGTTCCCCGTAATTAATGATAATACGCTAAGTGTAAAACTCTAATCTCAAATGACGAACATAAAAAGTATGGTCCACATGGCAGCTTCTTAAATACACCACGCAACCCTTTCGTCAGGAGAAACACGGTGAGGGTTGAAAAAAACATGACTCCGGTTTCCAGTGAGAAGACGCTCATTAGGCTTGTCCTTTGTGTCAACCCTGAAAGAATACGACATCTTGAAACGTCCAGGACAACTACTTCTTCTTCTTCTTCTTCTTCTTCTTCTTTTACTTCGTCACCATCGTCGTCGTCGTCGTCGTTAACGCTGTCGTCATCTCTTTTTCTTTCTTTCGTTCAAGCTCTCTTGTTTCGGTTTGGACGCCAAAGCGTCTCATAATTAGATGCTAATAATCATCACCCTCGCGAAGACTCCTTCTTTCCTTCCTCACTCTCTGTTCTCTCTCTTTCTTTTTTCCTTTCTTTTTCTCTTTTTCTCTCTCGCTCTCTCTCTCTCTCTCTCTCTCTCTCTCTCTTGTTCTCTGTCTCTTTTTTCTTTCCCATTTTTCTCCATCTATCTTTCTCTGTTTTATTCTATCTCTCTCTGGTGTTCGTTCTCTCGTCGGCGCCCCGTTGCAACGAGGCGCAAGAAAACCCGAGGCTCTGAAGAGCTTATTATTATCCTAATTATACAATACTATAATGAATGACTCCGTAGCTCACCCTCTAGTCCATACTGGCGGTCTTTCTCTCTCACTCAAGCCACCTCGAGCCCTTCTTCTCGCTCTTTCCTTTCTCTCCTTCTCTCTCTCTCTCTCTCTCTCTCTCTCTCTCTCT
>NW_015148974.1:1262376-1293009 GCF_001465965.1 Polistes dominula | reverse complement strand
ATATATATATATATACCTATACGTATTACATGCATATGTATATAAAACCAAGGAGGATTTGACCACGTATTATCTCGTCGCGCAGATCCGCGAAATTTTTAAACATCAGTCGTATTGCGATCGCATCTTTAATGTTTAAAAGATAGAAAATAAAGGAAAAAGGAAAGGAAAAATAAATAGTGATATGTATGATTGTCGTTATTCGCGTACGTTGCACGTTTTGGGATTTAATTCTGTTTATATGTGGCCGAATAAATTTGAGAGTTAAATAAAGATTGTTGCATAAAAAAAATAGAAAAGGAAAAATTGTTCGAACAACTAAAGATATTTAGGAAAATAATTTTCTTACAATTGTAACGAAAAATGCATTTCGAGTTATAAAAATATAAAATGAAAATTAGAAAATTTAATTTGAAATAAAAATATAAGAATAAAAAAAAAATCTTAATCGAATTTGTAATTTATCAAAAAAAGTTTTCCAAAGCTACGAATTGAATGATATTATTTAAATAATTCAATTCAAAATCCTAGTCCTTCGTTGCTAATGTTAAACTCGTCAAAATTCGGTTACGTGGTAAGAATTGATGTCCCATTGGTGACGTCCGCGCGATCGGGCCAGCTCGTCTAACTCACATAGATAGAAATCTAAGTAAATTAGATCGCGATCGTTCAGAGCAGAAATCGAGAGCAGCGTGATGTAACCATCGACGAACTACCGGATAGTATTTCGGCAGCAATCTTCAATTCGTCATCATCGTTCTTTTCGTTCTTAAAGAAAACACATAAATGCATTATATTCATGCTACTATAGGGATACGCACAGGAATCAGTTAGATATATTCATACCGAAGAAAATCAAACGCCATAAAAGGTAGTGTGATTATTTTCGTTTGATATATATAACGCACACGAGAACCCACCCTTAACTTTCCGAAGAACTCACGATGATCCAACCGACCCGGTCCAATCCAACAGTTAATAAAAACCGATGTTAACCATTAAAACTGGACATACGACGCAATAATGCTATATACGATGCAGAGACAACAAGCAGTTAAGCAATTACAATAATATGTATAAACAATAATTAGAAATAATTATTTCTTACGAATACCGTAGCACATCGCTCGTATTCTCTTGGAAACGAGATACAGAGAAATAGAGAGAAATTAATCATTTCTATCAAATCTCAATGCGATCTCATTCTAAAAGAGGGAACACAATGTTGCTTTTATCGGTGCTGGATTAACATTTCCATTTTGGATGATACAACCGAAACGAAATCGTACGATCTTTTTCATTTTCGTCGTACTCTCATCGACGACAAAAATGAAATCGCTAGTGATGCTATTCTGACGATAATTATTTACACGATCGTACGTACACAGAACTAAAAAAAAAATTGACCGATGCCAAAAACGTGTCATTCCTTTTTCTCGTTTCGGTAATCCAATTTTCACCGAGAAGACAGCGTTTACGAGACGAGGCGATGAGCAATGCTCCTCCGATGATCGATCTGTGAAGAAGCCGAACGTATGCAAATACGAAAGGGAGTAAGGAACAATGAGATAAGATAAAAGAAGAAACATGAATAAGGATAATAACGATGAAGAGAAGGCCACTAGCGACGAACGATAGTCGCTGGCCCATGAGCGTGGGTAGAGCCGATCGATGTAACGTCAAACCTAAAAAAAAAAACGTAACTCTAAATAAATAATAATCAATGGAAACCGAGCACGCCGCTATATATATATGTATATCTAATGTATAAAAACAAAACAGCAAATAAAACCATAAAAAGCCTACATTATTGGGATGAATAAAACATAAAAAAAGAAGGACAGAAAAATGTATAATCTAAGTACTTAATGAAAAAAAATCGCAGAAATAACAAAAAACAAATAGAGTTGAGAACATAAAAAATTAATAATAAATCGGAAAACCTTACCACTTGCAATTTGTTTTTAAGACGCGACGCGTTCAAAGCAATTCGCACGACGTAAATATACTATATGTATATACGAACATTCTTTGTAGAAGAAACGAAAAAAGAGAGATAGAGAGAAAGAAAGGGAGAGCTTGCGCGAGAGAAAGTAAAAAAAGGAAGAAGTATGAAGAGAGAGAGAAAGAGAGAGAGAAAGAGAGAATGAACGAGATAGAGCGAACGAGGGTGAGAGAGAGAGAGTGAACGAGCTGGGAGTAAGAGTGCTAAAAGAGAAAAGGAGAGAATGCGTAAATCATAATAAAAGATTAAACAAAAAGAGAGAATGAGCGAGAGAATCGGTAAAGCTGATCCGCTAATCGACATTCTGATTTTTCGCAGATTTTCGCGCGGGACAAAAGGTGCGTCCCCTCCGAGAACCTCACGACACCCGGTCCCCACTCCTATAACTACTATTCCCCACTTCTATAACTACTATTCCCCACTCCCCCTTCTCTTTAACACCCTGAATCCTTTCCACGAGGTAAAAGGTTTTGCTTCCAAGATCTGTAAGAAAAAAAAAACGCGTTATCGAAACCTAATAAAACTATAAACTACCTAAACAATAATTATTAAACGATAAAGAAGGGTTAAGAGTATTTGATTAATTGAATTATACCTAACGATTAATTAAAAATAACTAATGACTAATGATACTTAACGATAATACGATTAATGATATATAGTATAAACAGTACGAAACAACCCGATACATGGCGGCTAACAAACCACCCACCGTGACCGGACGGTTCTTCCTGATCGATTCTCCGACGACGATATTATAAGAGAAGAAATGATAAGAGATAAACTGAGAGAAATAAGAGATAAAGAGAGAGAGTAAAAAAGAGAAAGAATAAATAACTAAATAATAAAGGACGTCGAGGATCAGGCCGCGAGATAGTGATCGTCCTGAAAACAGAGTTCCTTCGTTTCTCCTGCGAGTGAGAGCGAAGTATCCAATAGGAGACGCTTTTTTCCAGGATACGAATCGGTAGAAGAACTGTCGCGCGTCCGAGTGGTCGTTTCTTACCCATCATTTATACGCTAGCTTGTAACTTGAAACTTAAGTGTAATAATGATGAAAATGATAAATAGGGAAAAAAAGGAACACGTATGTACGTACACAAGTATACACAAAGTGAGAGCGCGAAAGGATACGCGAAATGTGAAAAAAAGAGAGAGAAAGAAAAAGAAAATAACACTAATTACACACACAAAACGTACACGGAGAATATACATACGACACAAGCATTAATGATACCTAATAATATAATTATATTATTGATATAAACTTACGATTATGAGCTATCCTAGTGGTATTATAACGACGACATAGTTGATTGATCTGTTTAATATTGAATGTCTGTAGATCACGGAGCGTTTGGAACTCTATGCTACATCCCTTCGATCATCAATCGAATAAACTCTCCCCCAATTTCCTCCTCCATTTTCCACCCAGCCCCGGAATTTCGATCTTACCTATCCTAAAACAGTGCCCCAAATTAATCACAAAACATTATTTCTAAACGATCGTCGAACATCGATTGGTACGCAACCGCGATTGGTCAAACTTAACCCCTGTAAAAAAACAAAAAAAAACGTGAGTAAAAAAAAGAAAAAACCGCGAAATTCGTTAATAAATAGCATGATCGACGAGAACAATAATAAGCACTAAGAAATAAAACCCTTCGTTATTTTTTTTCTTTTTTTTTTTTAAGAAAAAAGAAAGACTTGAGCTACCTCGAAAGTATCGCGTGAAGGATTCTTTTTCTTTTGATTTTTTTTTCATATCTTTTAAATAACCTGTTATGAGTATGCATGAGCAATAAATTCGTACTACAAGTTGATTTATATGATACGCAACCTTTTCGATTAACTGGTTTTCAGTTCGAAATTTTTACCGTACTCGCGCGAACCACTCGCGACAATTAAAGCATTCTCAACCAACCGGTTTTATGTTTACGTGGATTACTTATGACTGTCAGAAAGCTCAACTTAGTTTTTCTTAGCTATTCATATATACTGAGACAAGCTCGTACGAATGATTGCCGAGCATACATCAAACCATCGGTTATTCATTTCAAGAAATATTAGCTAGACGATAATCACGTAAGATTTAAAAATTAATGCTATTCAAATAAACATAATCAAGGCTTTAGAATTTGACGCTAAAATCAATGAATAATCTTCGAAAGGATTACCCATTAGTGGTACAAAAAACAATTCAAAGAAAAGAAAACAATTGATAATGTAACAACCTTCGCGCGTGAACGAACAATAATACTTACGAGGAAGCTAAAGCATGATCGATATTAAAAGATAAAAATAAGTAAAAGGTATGGAAAAAAAGAGAAGCGTGAGGCCTAGAAAATGAAAATTCTGTATGAAGAAATTCCTCCAAACCCTCTGCCTCTGTTTTTAGGCATTCGTGTCGCGTGACGTCCATCGATAAGAATTAATCAAGAAGAAATTAAAAAGATAGAGAAAAAAAGAGAAAAAGATCCTATCCAACAGATCTATTGTTTATTATAATAGTATATCTGATTATTAAAGAAACAAATGTCCCGTTTGATACGGGATCAAACTTTATTCTTCTCGATCGACGTCTCCGCCTATAGGTTTGCTATTCTAATTGTTGAGTTTAAGTTTTACATCTCAAGAACTTCATCGCACAGATCGAGGACTCGATCGTTTGATATCCTCGATTTCGCGTGTTGTATCTTTGTACATTTTCGCAGAAAGTTCGTGTTCTCAAGATGAGAGAATCGAACAACACTCTGTTTTTCCGTATTA
Organism: Polistes dominula; assembly: GCF_001465965.1. The sequence continues at coordinate 1,288,235 of NW_015148974.1, read as the reverse complement.
ACAATAAGTTTAATCACTAGTCAATCTTTTTAACGGAATCGTGTTCAGTGCCACTCCTTCCTCTGTTTGAGTGGCCGGAGCACGGTAATTCGTCATGATCTGTGCGAGAAAAAGTCAAATTGTTTTTGTTTGATCTATCAGTTAGATACTTTGACTTTACCGCTGTTAACTCGTTTATCCAAGTTATGGAAACGAGAAGAGAAAAAGAAAATAACGAGGCTGGTCCATCGTAAGTTGAATGAAATGAAACGATTGTCTACCGTTTTGTTTTTGCTTAAATTTTGCTTTTCTATTTTATTTAGCGAGGTGGAAGCGGCACTGTCACGACTCTGATTACCGTTCGGTGATGTCCGCGTTAAAAAACGGTTTATCTCCGGATAGACTATTGTACAGATTTCGCCGTTATCAGAGGGTAACACGGACAGTAGGGGAAAACAGTATTAATGAGTTAATTAGGGACGACCTTTAAGAGCCACGCATATTTAATAGAACGCTCGTACGAATGTTCTTTATTCATCGGAGACTGTGTGTTAGTTTTTATTGAACAAAAGCAATAATAGACAATTTAAATAAAACAATATTGCGAATCGACTATGATAAAATTTAATTCGATGTTTGTTAATTATTGTTAAACTTTTGAAATACCAATGATTCAATGTAACGATCGTACGAGCTTCACTTCCTTCCACAATCATAAGCAATGTTTCCTCTCCGACGAAATTCTTCAAATCTCAAGAAGAAATATAATACACGACACTTTTTGTAACACGCATTTTACACATGCACACACGCGCACTAATACACGCAGATTCTTCGCGTTTTTGTCCTGGATTTAGTGTACGTATGAGACGGCCAATCTCTATGATCCATAACGAAATATCGCGACAACCTCAAACTATTATTCTATTTCACATGTAAATGATGCAGACAACGAGAGGCAATGCAATGCACTCGTAAAGCCTTCCCATCATTTAAACCGGATTTATGTTGTATACAATAAACGCAAAATCAACGAAAGCTCGTATTCTGACCGCGTCTTGACGATGACGTTATAAAAATAATCGTACAGTATCGTGATCGCCGTTGATACTCCGGTGAATTACAAATAGTACAAAAATAAAAAAAAGACTAGTTCGCTTTTGGTCCGTACAACATGCGATCTTGGCCTTTATTATTATCATCATCGTTAATCAGTAAGTCAGTCAGTCATAACGTGATTTCGTCAAACATCCGACTATCTATCGATTTTTTCACATTTAACAGAGATCAATGATCTTACAGATCAAACGTTCAGACCCAACCGGCTTTCATTTAACCAAATTTCAGATCAACCATATCCGATCAAATTCATTGGATCCTGACTGTCTAATACGTACATTAATATCCAAAAGCTATCCTAAACCCTAAACCTGTTCCCCGCAAAATGATCGTTCAGTTTGACCTGGGCAAAGTCAGGCGAGCGTCGGGCCGGCTCTCAATTTTGAAATAGCCATTTCGACTAAAAGCGAAAAAATGACAGACCCCCAAAACCCGATGCAATAGAGGAAGGCAACCGGATCAAAATAACCGCCACACGAATCAACAGTTTCTCGCGCGGGACCCGGCCGCGGCTGCCATTAGATAACTTCGCTCAAAAAGAGGAAGATAAAGGATTATCCTTGTTCACCCTAAGTCCTTTTATATCCTAAATCCTTCGACCTTGATATTTCCTATTCTCGAAACCTCGATCCTTTCCTTTTCACTTAGCCTATCCAGGCTGTTAAAAGGCCAAGGACCTCAAAGGATATATCTAAATATCTTTATTAGTTGCGGAAGCCCGTTAGCGCCGGGGGTGCATAAATCCTTCGTGGGCCCGCAAAAATGAACGTCGTCAGGTTAGTCGTGGCCACGCAAGCTGCGTGGATTCGGGTACCGCGCCCACTCTCACTCACAGCACACACTGGGCCGACTCGTCCGATAGAATGTGCCTTCAGTGTTGATTTTATACGAAAAAAAATACTAAAATTATACAAAGGGGCCCGACATAGACCGAACGCCCACCCAAAGCCTGACTGGTGCTCGCCCGCTGCCCATTTTTTCATCCTAAAACTGGTGAAACGCAAATGCACACACGTACAATACAAGCACACGCACATAAATACACGAACACAATGTCACTCTCTAAATTCGATTGACTCTGCTTTTTGGTATAGCTTACATTTCATGAAGATCTTAAAAGTACACCTATCGAAAATTACAGTGAAACGACACATCTAGATATATAATTCGTAAGAAAATCGAAGAGACAGAAAAACAAACAATATCGCGTTGTCTCTACTCCTATCTTTGGATACGAAGCGAAGTAACAGGTAATCCCTTGAGCGTTTCCATCCTCGCGTTACAGAAGCTCTTAATGGGATACCCTCGGAGAGTAGCAGCACGACTTATAACAACTCGTTGGCTTTCACGGAATATCCGCAACTTAACATATGAAATATTCAGGCTCGTACCTCGCTCGGGGCTCACCAAGTAAACGCGACATTTTCCTCGAAGTGTCGGCCTTTCCACTAAGCAAAGAGTCTATCGAGAAAAAGGGAGAGAAAAAGAGAGAGAAGAGAAAAAAAGATAAAGAGAAGAAAAGTGCTTAAAATAAGACATCAAAAACATTACACGAATGCACACACATGCACACGCACGTACACTCATTCTCCAAACCCACCACCCCCAGCATGAAAGAAGTTTTGGTTATCGCAAGGAGTTCGGAACGCTGCTATGCACCGATAACACACACGTATATTAATTAAATGCAATTACTATGCGATAAGTATACTTACAATAATATATATGTGTACTATGGTCTCTCCCACTTCCCATCGAAAATGACCGATCTTGCTACGATCGCGCGGCGAACTTGGTGCACCTCCAAGAGATCCATTAGAGTTTTGCCGCGATCGATCCTAGCTCGACGGTGCCTCACACACAGCACACGTAACACCGATAAATCCCCATAACACCCATAACCCTTCAAACTAACAGCCCTTCCCCCCGAAAACATTCCCCAAAACTATGCCCCCAAAACTACAAGCGTAGAATTAACCGCATTAACTATGAATGACAAGAGCTACGTAAGAGCTAACTAACTACAATTAAACTTACTTAATTATTAACAATTAACAAGCAGTAAAGCAGTATAAACAGTAAACGCCCAGTAATCATTGAATTGTGTGTCGACAACTACATACTAACTACCTACCGTATATCGAAGTAATAGCCGTATGTAAAACGAATGAAAAAAAAAAAAAAATAACTTGTATTCTACCAGTTGTATCAGCCAGTCCAGTTCTAATAAGCAAGCGATTAAAAATAACCCAATGCCCGATTTTAAGCCCAAACCGTTTAGTCCTTTTCCTCAGGTCCTTCTCAGCTCCGCAGTCCTTCCTTCCTTATCAAATACCTAGTCCGGTGGATAAACCAAATCGCGAGTGCCGCGAAAATCGTCCTTCTATCCTTTCCGAATAATTCGATATACCACTACCACTACTACTACCAAAATCTGATCCAAAAAAAAACTCCCGATCACTGAAAAAATCCACAGAATGATAAAAACTCCCTTGGTATTTAAAAAATGCAGTAAGTAATAATATATTAAAAAAAGAAAATAAACGTTACATCCCGTTGAATAAAAGTATTAAACAGTTAGTGTTTTTTCTGTAAACAGTTTTACGAAGGACGAAGCAATCAAACGAGAGCATTCAAAAAAAAAAAAGAAGAAAAAAAATAATCAATTGAAAAGAAAAGAATTCAAGAAACAGAAGACTTCGTATCTTATTACGATTGTATGCACATGTGTGGGGAGACCATGTAACTTTTAACTTCGCCGCTCACGATCGCCGTCTCAGCACTCGCGATCAGTGCCTCAGGGAGAATCTTTTCTCGTAAAAAAAAAAAAAAAGGGAGAAGTAGATCTTTTCGTGACGACCGATCGCGAGTACGAACGCGCGAGATTAGCCCTCGAACCCACCTTTACCCACCCTTCACGAACCAGCTATCATTAGCAGCTACGTCCCAAAACATCCAATCTAACCCTCAAATTCCATCCACGAAAGACTAGTTCACCACCATTATCGCAGCCACCACCGTCACAAACCACTACCACCACCATTGCCATCACCACCGTCCCGTCCCAGCCCTCTCTTTATCTACCCGCAACCCTCGATTCCCTACGTGTTGTATTATCCGTTATTTTCGATATAATATTATATATAGTATACTAATGATATTTAAAGATAATACGACGACGATAAGGTATGGGAGACGTTTGGTCACACACAGATAGGACATCACACGGATTACGCCATCCTCACATGCCCATTTTGATCGACACACATACATATTTACATAGTACATACCCACACATATACTACATAGTTTACACACGCGCGCAGACACTGAGGGGGGGTATATTAGAAAGGTAGAAGAGAGACAGAGGGAGAAAAAGGGAGAGCGAGAAAGAGAGAGCGAGAAAGAGAGAGAGAGAAAGAAATAGAGGCATACATACGTACACGTACACATATACACGCACAGCAACATACGCGCACGCACACGAAACAGGTACCAACTGTAATAGACAGATGTAAAACAGGAAAAGTAAAACATAAAACATAAATAAAGATAAACCATGAATAACAGAACACTAGTTGCCGTGCAGTTTGTGAAGAAATAATAATACAGAAAAAAGAATAAAACATAAAATAAAATAAAACATACACGTAATGATAACCACCGACCTACCCGCGGGTCCGCTTCGTTCTTAAATAGCCCCGCGAGGCCAGTAGTCGGCACACGACCCCTTTACTTTACCATCGAGGTCGCTCGAGGAAGCACGACGAGGACGATCCGCAGGGATTCCGCAGAGGAAGACGCGATTATATATATCCCGTCCTCCTCCTCCTCCTCCTCCGCTAAACAAGCTCCTCCTCGTAGATGCATGATCCTCGAGCGAATCGGTTAACGGGGCAAATTAGTCGCCGGCACGGACTCAACGAGATCGGGGCGTGAAAATAATATCTGCCTCAGTGTAGCTAAACGTTTTTGTACAGAGGACTCTAAATGGAGATTGCATTTAACTTGATGTAAAATCTTGAGTTTACAGAGCAGCACTATACATACCACACAGATGAATGTATATATTTTTACGTTACAGAATATGCCTGAGCTTTAACAGACAGGCGCCATAAGACTGGTTCTCATTTCCCACGAAACAATGCGTATATAAATGCCACATAACTTTAAACGAAGAGATTGAGAGGGAGAGAGAGAGAGAGAGAGAAAGAGAGAGAGCGAGCGATAGAAAGGTATTGAAAAAAAAAGAGGATCCTATATTATAATGTAAAACCTAATGATATTTGTATACAGTAATGCGACCCTCCTGGTACCATCGAAACGAGACACAAGGGGGTTGAAATAAAAAAAAAATGAAAAACAAACAAACACACACGTACACGCCAACGGTCAATGAGACTTAGGGCTGCCCGCTAGCAACACCAAGGTACCCCGAAAATCGTACGGACAATTCGAGAGGTCGATTCGTGCGATCTGTCGATCAAGGAAAAATCAAAAAAAAAAATGATTAAAGCGCGAGAGAATAGGATAGAGAGAGGTGGCGAAAACAAACAATGTGACGAATCGATTCGACTCTCGAATTGATCTGAACGGATGACGGGTACTAAACTCGATATTAACCGTCGACGAATAGACCGAAGGGGTGTGAAAGAGAAAGAGACAGACGGATAGAAATTAAAAAGAAAGATATAGCTGAACGGACGCTAATAATTGGCATTCGAATTCGCGACGCAACCCGTGAACGTTTTTTACACACCGTGCTAAATTAACATCCTGATTTTTACATTAGGCCGTTATCTCCGCCGAACCTTATCGAAAACTCCCAATGAAAAACCTCAAAAAAAAAAAGAAGAAAAAAGAAAAGAAATAATAAATAGGGCGAAAATAGGGAGATAGAGGGAGAAAGTTAGAAGATAAGTCGTCGTCGTCGTCGTCGTCGAGACGGTATTGTTTGTCAAGACGGTCGAGCTATAAAGAGAAAGAGAAAGAACACAAAAAAAAGATAAGAATGAAGGAAAGAAAGATGGCGGCGCACGAAAAGAACCCAGGGTGTGTTGCCTGCGGGTACCCCGACAGAAGCATAACGCGGGTAGGAGTTTCTAAACATGAATTCCCGATGCACTCGAGTTCCCCTGCGACTCGAGTCAAACGGGAAGGTCCTAATTTTCAAAATAAAAAAAAATTAATAATAATGATAATAAGAAAAAAAAATAAAACACTAAATCCGTGCTCGCGGCTTCGTCAGTCGGAGCTTAACACGATACGATCATCTCTCAATATTGACTCTTTGGAATAGATTAGTAAGCATTTTAATATCGAGATTCTGACTTAGCGCAAACAACAGAGATGGATCAATGGGGACAATATCGAAGATGACCGATAGATCGCGTTAAAGCAAAGATTGACGGACCGAGAGGCTATTCATGACACACGTTTGAGTTGCAGTGCAAGCGAACATCTGTAGAGCCATATACGTATAGTATGTTATTGTATCTTTAAAGAAAACTGAAGATTATGACAAGATTATGAAAAGAAAAGATGTAAACATTGTGAAAGAAAAAGTAACTTCAAGGCAATTAAGCGTAGTAAATGTACATTTTTATAAAGGTCGCGGTTGCATTTCGACTAAACCAAAAAAGAAACGTTCGATGCAGCAAAAACGAAATAGACAAGATAAGAAAGAAATGGAATTAAGGGGTGACAGAATTTGAAGCAAGGAATCTTGATAATAATATTAATTCGAAACAGAAAGGAAAAAGAGAGCAAGAGATTCGAGCGAGATGTGAAATGAATATACGAACAAATGGCATGTATGTGAGAGAGTGAAACATGAGTGCATGAGAAAATGAAAAGAAGAGAGAGAAAGAGAGAGTGAACAACGAATGAAAGAGAGTATGGGATGATGAGTATGTATACGAATGAAAGATAATAAAATAATAAAATGCAGGAAACGATAAGAGGAAAAGATCAGAAAAGAGAAAAAGAAAAATAAGAAAGAGAAAGAATATAGGAAAACGTAAAAAAGGATCACTAAGACTTACTATCGTGGTAGCGGCTTAGTCACCGGCGGCACCGTCCGAAACGGGTGCAAGTAACTTTAGGTGTTAAAAGAAAAAAAATGAAAAAATTTTACCTATCCTTTCGTGGTTTTTAGACATTATTGTAAAAAAAAAGATAGAGAAAGAGAGAGAGAGAAGGAGAAAAAGAGAAAAAGAAAGAATAAAATAAGACAAATAGAAACGAAAGAACTATTACAGGAGATGACTGTTTTATTAGTCGAAAGTAAGGAAATGTATGGGAAAGAAAAAAAGGAAGCCTCATGACAAGCGTGAATGAATGATTGAATGAGAGAGAATAAGATAATGGGAGAGAAAGATAGAGAACTAGAGTGAATGAAACGATAAGCCGAAGAAACATTTATTGTAAATTTTTCGAGGTGATTTGGTCGCCCGGTGACTGTGCCATGATCTCGATAAGATCCTCAAAGTTTTAGCTCAAAAATTCGAGCGGAGAGGAACGTAAAAATCTCGAATTGTCGATATTGTATCAATCGATCGATCGATCGATCGTATAGCTTCGTTTTGATGACGAAGTACCGACAGTTATTGTAAACGTTTCTCTTCGTTTGCTCGACAACGTATTTCCTTTTTCTTTCTCGCTCGTTATATGAAGAATAGGAAGAATAATATTTCGCGACTTTTTTCAAACAAAAATAGAGATACTAGAAAAAAGAGACAAAAAAATATGAGGAGAGAAAAGAAAAAAATAAAGAGAAAGAGAAAAAGAAGAAAATAATGGGGAAACGAGATAGTCATTTCGCGATCCAAAAAGATTTGACGCCGGTGCTCACTTTCGGTTTGAGCACATTTGTTTCGATTTTGAAATCATGTTTCTGGGGCTTTTTATATATTTTTGGCAACGATATCTCTTGATAAACTTAAGGTATATAAGCGCAACAAAATAATACGTGACGATTTGGGGAAAGCTGACGGTAAGGGCGCGCATTATTAGACGAAAGCATTTCGTTGTCGTCTATTGTTAAAAAGTAAGAGATCGATTAACAAGAACGAATGCAAAAGAAAAAAGAGTGCACGACGAATGATAAATTCAGAGAAAATAATAAAAATTGATGGGTAGGTGAAAAGGAAGAAGATAAAATGCGTAGGGGAACTTGAAAAATGAGACAAAAAGAGAAATTGAGTATATGTGAACGTTTGTATGTGTGCGTGAGAGAGAAAGAAGAGGAGGAAAAGAAGAGGAAATAATGGGGGAAATCGGTGGTAAAATAATATTTAAATATTCGTATCAAAACAAGAAAAAAAATGTGTAAGGCCTCGATATACTGGTGTACGAAAATGAGTAAAACGACATGAAAGCATTATGAAATGATAATTGTGAGAAAGAGTGAGCAAGCGAGCGAGAGAGCGAGCGAGAAAGAGAAAGAGAGAGAGAAAGTGAGAGTGAGAGAACAAGAGAGAGAGTGATCGAGAAAGAAAGAGAGCGTGAGAGAGAGGGGCCGAAACTACTAAAAATATTTATAATATATGGCTACAAGTACAAATTACTTCGACTACTGAGCGTAGGTGTATTGATGTGTGAACAAAATTTGGTTGGCCGATGACCGTTTTTGAAAACCATCATACTGCGTATCAAAGTATGTAAAATTTATTGAATAAACGCTAGCGTATTATGATATAATGTAATCTAATAATGTAATATTGTAATGACGAGTCTAAATGATGATGTTAATTTGAAGTTTAGGAGCGCGCGTGAGAGTGCACATGAATGAAAAATAAGAGAGGACAAAAAAAAGGTTATTGTGCATACGAAAACAAAAAAAAAAATAAGAAAAAGAAGATAATGACAAATTACACCTTTATAACGATTATCAGTACGATTAACGATTATTGTATTGCGATTTAAAAAAAGAAAAAAAAAGAGAAGAAAGAAACGATTGTCAATCACTCGCCACATTTCGTTAATGCCGCCACGCGTTTTTAAACGATTTTTCGCTCTTTGGTATCACCCTTTGTTCTATCTGGTATTTAAATATGATTCTGTTCGTAACGATGTTCGTGATTATAGCGGCGATCACTGACAAAAAAAAATAATTATTATTATTATTATACGTGTATTGTATATGACAGCGAGAAAAAAGGTATGAGTTGTTCACAATTTCGAGACACATATATACGTTCTTGGCAAACTATACAAAAAGAAAAGAAAACGAAGAGACGATCGACTCGAGCGCTTAAAAATGGGGAAAATGATTGACGAGTACGATAGTGAGAGAAAAAGGGAAAAATTGAAATAGTGTGTGAGAGAGAGAGAGCGAGCGAGTGCGAGTGAGAAAGATTGTACGCGTGTGATACTTATAAGTATGTATGTATGTTAGTAGAAACGAAAGTGTGAGAGAGAGAGAAAACAAGAGAGAGAGAATGAGCAATAGATAGAGAGTGAGAGAAAAAATTAGAGAACGAAAGAATGAGAAAACTAGCAAGGAAAAAAATTCACACGCTGAATTATTTGCACGGGAACAAAATGCTCGACGGCCCGCGCGACTCAGAGAAACAAAGAATAGGAGAAACGCGCACAAATGATATAAAAATTTTCAGTCTCGCGACAACTCGATCCTCGGCGACGTTCGGCATGGATCGGCCGAGGAATAAAGCGATTTAAAAAAATTCAAGAGGGCAATGGCTATAACTAGCCGCTTTTCGGCATACGCTAATTCCATATCCGAGAAAAGATGGATATGAAAAACTCATGGTAAGCTTGCCCACACCCGGCAGCGACGCACTCTCGGCGCCTCGCTAAATTCTATTTTTGTAAGCATATTTCTATAAAGGTATACTAACGATACGGCAAAATTTATTATTCCTAGTGTGGTGAAAATGAAAATTGAACGTTTAGATTTCGTTAGTATAGTGTAAAGATGATGAAATAAAAAAAATTAACGATGTCTAGGTCCTATTCGTGTACTTAAAGGTGAAGTATAAGAAAAAAAAATAATAATAAAAATTATATCGTCGGCGGCGTCGTAGGTTGTAAAATTGTACATAAATTATTGCAAGAGGAGGAGCGGTGGGTTGCCTCGCTGACGTTTGGGCGTGTGGCTAGCTTTCTCTATTGATCTTTCGGCCCAGAAGAATTATTATTAATGCCCTTCGTAGATGGGTTAAGCAAGCTTTTCGGCCAAGGAATCAAAATTCGTTTCCTCCGTGAGTCGTGCGAGCCGTTGATCTAACCCCGTTCCTAACAACGTGTCACAACCGCGAGAACGAATAAATTTTAATGAAAAGAAGGAAGAAAAAGATAAGGGGAAAATCAGAACACAAAAAAAAGAACAAAGACGGAATAAGTATGAAGTTTCAACTGTCTCGTCAAAGAGAGAAAGAGAGAGAGAGAGATACAGAGTGAGAGATAGTACACAAAATGTATGCTTGCGTGTCGGTTGTGTGCGAATGTGAGAAAACGAGAGAAGTTGAGAAAGCAAGAGAGAGAGAGAGAGAGAGAGAGAGAGAAAGAGAGAAAGAGAGAAAGAGAGAAAGAGAAAAAGAGAAAAAGAGAAAAAGAGAAACAAGCAATACGAAGGCTCTCCCTTCTTGATGACCTAGGGTGAATTCGACGACGATGCACTGCCGCTTTTTGAAGCAAAGAAACAAAATGATATATATAAATATAAAAATATTATATTATATATATATATATATATATAAATAAATAAATAAATAAATAAATATATAAATAAATAAATAAATAAATAGATAGATAGATAGAGGCACCAAAAATGGCAGACGGATATCGTGCGAAATTCTTTAGCGTTGCTAGGATGAATCGATGGAGTGGCCTCCTTAAATAATAAAAATATTTCCTTTTTTATTCTAAAGATGAAATTAGAGAGAAGAAATTTTATCAAAATTGATTACATTAATAGTAAAATAAATAGTATTACGAAAATTTCGACAAAAATATAAAACCCTTATTGAGACGATTCCCTATAATGAGTGAGAATGTGAGTGCGTGTGCATGTACGTGTGAGTATGACCAATTCTTGTTCATTTTGTTTATAATGACTTGAGTCTTTTCAATCACGCGGATATTTCTCAAGGAGAGGCCACCTCGTCGAGACACCAACAAAGCGTCGATACATCGGTAGAAGGGAGTGCGATAGGCACGCGAGAAAGGGCAAGAAAGGGAGGGAGAGATAGGATGAAAGGTGAAATAGTAGCGAAGGTGAGAGTGTGAGAGTAAACGATAGGGAGAAAGAGATAGTGCAAGAGAGAAACAATGTGTGCGACAGAGGGAGAGAGAGAGAAAACGAAAGAGTGAGAGTAAGAGTGAGAGAGAGAGAGAGAGAGAGAGAGCAAGAAAGAGACGAGAGAGGAGACACAAGAGTATCGTAGTACACGGAGACACAAATCCCATACACGTTTACATTCACACCACACGCGCGGACTTACACGAAGGATATAACACGCAGGATACATCCACGCGAATAAAACAATACTACTGACACACAGGGACACGCAATATTATATATATACGACTCCATAGATGATGGCGCGGCACACTCACATAGTGTCTCTCGGATTGTTCCACAAAACTTTTCATTCGAGTTTGCTTCAAGAAACCTTCTGTTTTCTAATGTATGACGTGTTGTTGTCGATATATAAAATAAACTTAATAAAAAAAAATACATAAATTCTGTGTTTATATACATTTATTCTACCTTTCATCCAGACCACCTGCATATAGGTATCATATATTTCAATTTCACATCGAGTACAAAGGTAAGATTTTATAATATATAAATTTTTGTGTGTGAAAAGAAATAAACAGTTTTATTTATACATTTGATCAAAATTGATAAAATATTTATTTGTTTGATCTGACGGTACTGAAAATGTAAATCTTAAATTAAAGGAATAATTTTTGTACCATCAAATATTATTCTCCATTTTTATACATTTCGTTAGGGATGAACGTATAAAACTTAATGCTAAACCTAATATAGAGGATGCAAAAGCTCTTATTAGTATATTCAAAAAAGAATGTATGCATTTACGTATATTTTTCATATAGATATATGCATACATATTAGATTCGTATAATATGGTCAGATTGAAAAGCCCAGTCGCTTAGTTTAATAGTCTAAGTCAGAGCATTTATACGTCGAATAGGAAGGTTTCGCGTCTTAGATCGTTATTTAAAGGAAACGCTAATGACGAAGACTCAGTGAAAGGACTGAATGGAGTCTCATGGACGTAGGAAAAGGCATTTTAGCTGAAAAGCTCGAGTACTGTTCTGTTCTTCTGTGCGACGAAGTATAGAAGAACCGCCCTGAAGCATGTAAATTCGCTTACGCGTCTCTAAGGGCCATCCACCCTTCGAACAAACATTCCACGTGAGAGAGACCTTACACGGCGCGCTTCATTAGACCTTTAATGAAATTTCAACACTTTAACGCCTCGATGCCCCGTGAAATACATAACCAATGAACTCGTTTTCACGCACGACTGCCCCATATCTTCAACGTTGCCTCTCGGATTCTTCTTCCACCCTCTTCGGGATCTCGTCTCGGAAGGAAAACAAGGGTAGAAATCACCCTCCGAAGAACATTCAAGTATCCAAGACGCCAAAGTGTTGCTTTTATGCTGGCGATCCTGGAGTGATGCTTTTAAAACTACTGTCCAAAGTATGTACAGTCGATAAAATAAATTCCTTTCTTACCGATAGATGTGGGTTTGTTTCTATTATTTTACTCTATAAATTTATATATTTAAGGAAACTATAGAATATGTGTACTTTACCCCTTAATCCTATCTAATGTAAGTAAAAATTTATGATTTATTACAATTTTGTTTATATTATTTTAAAATAATATTCTTAATATAGGTAAATGTTTTGTTAAGAGAGTACTGAAGTAACGGTAGAAATCTACAATGGATAATATGCTACCTCGTGTTACTGTTGAAAGATTACTAACAACTGGTCAATCAGTCAACAATAAATTTATTTAATAGTGCTTGAAACTTACTTTAGAAAATAATTATTAAAATTAAAAAGTTATGCTATTCGAAATATTACCTCTCTTAATCAGTCACAGAGAAGGTAATCCATTATTAGATATAACCAATTTCATCAAACCTTATAAAAATGCTATCTGTCATTCGTTTTGTATATAGCCAATCTCGAAATCTCTTTTTGATCGATCCTTGATTTGCTTTTTATTTTTTAGCCGTGAGATAAAGAATAAGAAATAGAAAGAAAAAACAACAAACAGGCATCTTGCTACCATCCCAAGCAAGCACCTTGCTATCATCTCAAGCAAATTGGCAAGGTTCGATATCTTCAATTATAAAACTTTTTATTCTCTTTTTCTTCTCTTTTTATCTTCTTTGTTACAACAGAAAAAATACCCTTATTTCTATGTTCGTGATTTTTATTAATTCTAATCATGTTATATATTATATTGAATCATTTATCTATCCTCTTTAAATGTATCAATAATTGAGGAATGTAATCAAATTATATTTTATTCATTAAAAGTTTAAAAAAATATTTAAAAATAAATAGTAATTTTTTTACAAAATGGAAATACTTTTGCTTCAAAGAAAATATATGTGTTGGGGCCTAAATTCCTCAGTTAAGAGTCCTTTGGCAATTACGTATGTGATATGATGTGGAGGATAAAGGGTTAAGTTCAGGTGTAAAATAAAACACGTGGTTAAGCTAATTAAAGATGCGAAGCTTTATTGGCTCGTCAGGGAAAAGCCTTGCGGCATAAAAACCCTGGATGTTATTTGTGAAATACAATGATGAAAATCTACCACGTGGCGTTGCCATGCGGGAAACTATAGTTCGCGAGAAAAGTATATGATGGAACGATCTCACCTTTCGCACGCCTCACGTAGCGATCACAACCGGTAAGGTTGTGTATTTCTCTTACGTTCACAATCGCAAAGATTGGGGTATTCCCTTCGTTGTTCCTTGTGGCTTCTGTGTTCCTTAGGTGCTGAAGATTTATCGTCGTAGGCATCCGGTGATGAAATAGGAAGAATGTCTCTTTGTACTGGCCCAGCAGGGCGTATGTGCCAGGGATGCGAGAGGTGGGGATGCGCTAGGTGGGAGTAGCTATCGTTAGCGCTTCGATAGTCGCTTGTATTGTTTGATACTCGTAACGAGTATCGATCTAGAATCATAATCGATAGAATCGGACGCGCGCATTTCGAATACCGCTTGTTACCGTACGATCATTTCGGATCGTATAATATGTGTTACTGTAAAGTATTGATAACTGACCACCTTGGTCACGGCGTCTGGTGGCTAAAGATAGTACTAGTTTTAGTGTGCACTTTAATACACAATTGTATGTAATAGTCACTTCGAATTAAATTAAAAATTAAATAAAAAATTGTTAATTGCGATGAAAGTTATTAAATTAACGCCTCGTACAAAAATAAAAGTCGAGTTTATTGTGCTGTAAATTGTTGTGGTAGTAAATCACATGAAAATTTAGAAATAAGCTTTCATACTATACCTAAACCAGGCAGCAGTTTTGTTTATATCGAAAATTTATTCGGAAAAAAAGAAAAAATAGATAGGTTTAAAGCTTGGCAGCGTACTTTAAAATTAACAAATATAAACCCTCACATGACAGTGTGTTCGTTACATTTTGAAAGAAATGATTTTGTTTTACCAGGTAAGTTGACTATGTTTAACCTTAAATTAAAGATACATGAGAGTGCCACTTACAAATAAAATTACTTTTTAATAATTTTTACAGATGTAATATCCAAAAAGATGACTTTAAAAAAAACAAGTGTTCCTTCGTGTAATTAAATGAATCGCAAAGTATCAAAAGATGTTTAAAAAAATAAAGAGGCACGGCGTCAACGTCAAGTTAATCGGAGTTTAAAAAAAAAAAGCTATTGAGAAAAAGAAAAACATTAGTAAAAATTGTAGTTTGGTGAATGTAGAAAATATTGCACCTGATAAAAGTAATGAAATGTGCTTTATAAATGATAACGTTGTTGAAATGCTATTAAATAAATAAAAAAAATAATAATAAACTAAAAAAACACACTAACTCAATGAAAACTTAATGGGTAAACTCTTTGGTTGCACACGTAGCCATGTCTTTTAAGCCACGCCTAGTGGTCAGTTCTCAATAGTTCAGTTTATCCTGTTAATATTTTCGTGTTACACTTTGTGATGACTAGTCAAATAATTTCCATCGTAATCACATATATCTATATCTGCGCATGTATGTATATGCACGAAAGCACACATAAATATTATACATACATTGATACTTGTCGGTAATCAATATTCAGTTGATTAAAAAAGCAACTGAACCACGAAAAGATAAGGTGATAAAATAAAACTCAAAATAACTTAAAGTATGTTTGGCCCCTTTAATGCTGGTTTAATGCGTAACAAATATGAACTTTTGAATTAATAAAATACTTAAAATATATTAACACGATAAATATTTTTGAACATTGAAACAGAAACTTTTGGAAATCGAAAATATTGAGCCAAATCGTAATCTTATTGTTAAACATGCTTATATAATTTATCTAATTAAAAGAAAAAATTACGTTACTCCTATTATCGTTACAATCGAAGTCTTTCGATTTATAATAGTTGTCATATTTGTATATTATAACGTGAACTTTTACAATGTTTCGCTGGACTCATTTTTCAATTTGCAATGTTAATTACTACTTTTAATAAATATTTAAATTTTTTTAGTTGATGTATTCGACTTTGATAAAAACTCAAAACTAAAACGAATTTATCTTGTGTTAAATAAAATAAGTAGTTATTAAAATTATGTAGAGTACCCGCATGACTCTATAAATATGTTACTTTTAAGATTATTGATTGAACACAAAAATAAGATATACAAAAATTGTAATTTTAAAAAGCAACGTAAAAAGGAGAAGAGCAAGACAAAAAAAAAGAAAGAAACATGCTCAATAACTGGTACAATCAAAAGATATGCATCATTCTTCTTTGTATATTATCGATGATCATTCAGCTGGCGGCAAGTTTATCGACTATCGAGCTGAATGTCGTCCACATGCACCTTTCCTTTTTTTTTTATAGTCGATCACGTCGTATCGTGAGATATATAACTTTAGTTTTCAAATCGTAAAATGTGAGTTTAAGGCATTTAAATAATTTTTTAGTCGTTAATATAAAAATTATATTCGTTGGAAATCAACATTAAAATATTTTAATAAATCAAATAAATAATAATAAAAAATAGCGAGATTAAAGTTTTTTCCGGCTCTTGGTCTGAAATAACGTTAATTTTTATCCCTTTACACGATTAGAAATGTTGTTCCCTCTAGTTTTGGTCAATCTTCATCCAAAAGCTATACTCGAGATTCGATATTAGAAAAGAGTGAACTTCCCCCTGTAGCTAGGCTGGTAGGAGCAATAAACAATTCTTTTACGTTATCAATCAATCTTATTAAATGATACACTGATTTTACGAAAACAGAATAAAGACTTGATTAATAAAACAGAAATTCAGACTTGATCACGAAACAGAAATATGACTTCACCAGATGATGGTCAGGTAGGACCCCTCCTATTTTGTCCAAACTTATCACACTTTTTATTTTTTTGGCTATAGTAGTGTGTAGTAGCGTCCCTGAAGTCGCCAATATCTTTATCTTATCTCGAAAAAATAACGATCAAAGAGCCAGTCAGTATAATTTGACCTAACAACACGCTAATCTTCATTGTAACAGCATAACAGAATACATCTTTAAATAATAGTAATTCATTTATAGTTTTTATTCTGGGTTTTATAACCATTGCTTTTAACGAAGAAAATATTTAGCTTATTGTTAGAAAATAAAAAGAAAATTTCCTGGCACGTAACAATACATATACATACTTTCACACAATGTAAACTATACATTTTATGGAGACATATAGAAATATGCAATTAACATTATATATTCTATTTCATATGTACATTTTTGTAGTTCGAAAAAATCTCTACTTATTTATTATTATACATTCTAATAATATGATTTTTCAAATCACATAAGATCAGAATCGAAATCCATACGAATTCATCTACAACAAACTGTTTCAAAAAAGTAGCCAGAAGACTAAAGCGAAAGCACTCATTAGACTTAATAAATTTGTTAACTATATAATACAATAAATAACCTATACATAACCTGTATATATCATAAAGATATCCTATGCATCCTAAATACCGTTATATGTAACCGAAGACAAATGCTATTTTTTATAATAAAACTATTTGTAAGTATTTGCATAAATAAGAACATATAACAACAAATTTAGGTTTCTCCTGAAAAAATATTACTATTTTTACATCCAAATAATCCAATTGCGTATAATAACTTATTAGTTTTTTAATATAACTTTCTCTCTGGTTCCCTGTTAATTTACCGATATATGTATTATATTATCGATCATATTTTTACTAGTAGCAGGATGAAATTACTCTATATACTAGCTCACCCTATAATTTTCATATCTAAGGTAACTTATGAAGATCTCATAGATATAATATCCTGAGCGATTCGTCATGCTCAGCAAGCTTAATGTTAAATTTCGTATTATAAATCTTACAACTATTTTTCTTCGTATTTCTCTTCGTTATAAGCTGTATTAATAAAAATTTTAAAATTAATATAAAGCAGCTTTTAATTTTATAAATTTAAAATTTATTCTCATGGCTAATGTTGAATAACTTTAAATTTATTTTAAGTACGAACAATATTCAATTAACCTTCATTCATTGTATTATTGGAAAGTATGATAAGAAATAACATAAATGATCCTACAAACTACTTAGCAATAAGAAAATGATGAAATAACTAGAGATGCGAATATATTAATATATATCTGTGATAATTAAAAGTTTGCACCTCTTTCAAAAACATTATATTTACCTCTAGATAAATTAAGAGATTAAATACTGTAAGATTTATTATGTATCTTTATAATTTTAATTTATTTATTTATATTTAATAATGTTTAATAAGATCTAATTTGATATAATGAGATGAGATAGAATAAGATAGTGAGTATTTATAATCGTCTAAATGAATAATTAATTAACTTGTTCTGTTTTGTGTTACTTTTAACATCATACACGTAACGAAGATATGGTACTTAATTCTTTGTTACTGTCTTCTTTCACACTCAAACACTCGTCGTAAAAACAATACAATATCAAATGTGAGCCCGTTGATCCTTTTCATCACCTCTATCGTCATTTATCATTTTCTTGCATTCTTTCTCGAAATTTCTGGACCATTTCGAATCATAAAAAATCTAAATTCTTCCTGTACTTCCGGATTGGGAATGTTTGGGAGGTTTAGGTGCGACGAAACATTAGATGACAGACACAAGTGGTGTCGACTAACAAACAAAACACATATGCATTTCCGTTCAAATAGGCGATCTCTTTAATCCTACAATAAATTCTCACCCACTCATACTCATTTTACCACAAACGACAAATAAACAATCATATTTCCTAAGCGGTCTGTGTTAGCATACCAGTTAACCCCCCAGGTTCCCCCCAGCTAAGGGGAAGGAAAACTAGTTTGTAGTGGTCCCCGGGGTGGGTGGGTCCCAGTCATCACGACACAGCGCGTCCTCAGGTTGCGGATAGAGGAAGGGCCTCTTGGTCCTGCATAGGGACGGAGGTTAGCTGCGAATAAATTATATAAGCAGTCGCCGACAGCCGACTTGGAATTAGCCCTCCTGTTCGGGGGTTGGGCGTAGGTCTGATTACCCCACTCCGTAAAAAGACTTTATCAAGAAACAAATAAAACCGCCATGAATTCTACTAGAGTAAAATTTTCCGGAGGTAAACTAGTCCCCCGTTCGGATCTCCGGGTGGGGACTACCTTGGGGAATTCGTGTCGCGTAAAGTCAAAAAACGGAAGGGACTTTAAAGTGGGTACCTGGAACGTGCGAAGCCTGTTCAGACCCGGAGCGTTCCAGGTGATGGTCGGGGAGGTCGAGAAGTACGGGGTAGAAATCGTCGCGCTACAATAAACTCGATGGGCTGGGGAAGATTCGGTCAACGCGGGGGTGTATACGCTTTACTATGGGGGGTTGGAGACCTATAGTTTCGGCGTCGGGTTCATGATTAGGAAAAGAATACTATCCGCGGTAAAAGATATTAGGTTTATAAATGAAAGATTAGGATTGATCATATTGCAGGGGCGATGGTACAATTACAATTTAGCAAGGGAGAAAACGGAATAAAGTACGTGGCCGAAGTAACGAAAAGACTCGCGTCGGCAAAGAAAATTGACGAAGCAGACGAGAATACGGATAAAAAATGGGAAAACATACGCGACGCGATGATCAAATAGCGAAAGCTATCGTTGGTTTTTGCAAAAGGCACAAAAACAAACCATGGTTCGACGAAGAATGCGAGTTAGCTGTTAAAGTTCGAAACAAAGCGCGTATTTCGTGGCTGACCCAAAACACGGATCTAACTCGGGACCAATTTCACAATATTAGGCAAGCGACTCAAAATTTAATTAAAAACAAGAAGCGACAATTTTTAAAGAAAAACGTTCAGGAAATTGATGAAAATTGCCAAAGCAGTAACGTCCGTGGTATGTACGCGGGGATTAATAGACTCAGAAAGGAATTCCAAGCTAGGACGGATCTAGTGAAAGATGAGAACAACAATTTAGTTTCGGATACAACGGGGATATTGAACACGTGGAAAAACACTTTGATCGGTTATTAAATGTAGAATCTGAGAACGACCGGGAAACTGAGAATTTCGAGTTCCATACGGCGGAATCTATGGTTAGTGAACCAACGATGTTAGAAGTAAAAAAGCGCGATTAAAAAACTAAAAAATCATAAATCACCGGGTAACGACTCGATTCCTGCGGAGCTAATAAAATGGGGGGGGGGGAATAAATTGATCGAAGAAATTTTTGAGCTAATCAAATTAATATGGAGCAAGAAAACATTGCCGGAACAATGGAAAGAGTCGATTATAGTCCCAATCTTTAAAAAGGGAGACGAAATGGATTGTAATAATTATCGGGATATTTCACTTTTACCGACGTGTTACAAAATACTATCAAACATCTTACTAGCTAGGATAGTACCATATGCGGACGAGATAATAGGAGATTATTAGTACGGTTTTAAGAGAAATAGATTGACTACAGACCAAATTTTTGCTATTCAGCAGATCATAGAGAAAAAATGGGAATTGAATTAGCCGGTACATCAACTTTATATAGATTTTCAAAAAGCGGACGACTCGGTAAAACGAGAAAAAATGCGCGAAATCCTAATACGACAGGAGATATCAAGAAAATTGGTCAACCTTGTTCAACTTTGCCTAAAAGAAACTAGGGGTAAAGTGAGGTTAGGTAACCAAATGTCGGAATATTTTAATATCCATAGCGGGTTAAAACAGAGGGACGCATTGTCACCCCTTTTGTTCAATTTAGTACTGGAATTCGCTGTCAAAGAACTGCAGAAAAGTAAAGATGGTCTATAGTTGAACGGAACAACACAATTGTTGACATACGCGGACGATATTGCTTTGTTAGGGGACAATCAAGAGGCAATAATTAATAACGCAAAAATATTAATAGATAATACTAAAGATCTGGGACTGCAAATAAGCGTGGAAAAAACCAAATATTTGATAACCGATAGAGTTCAGAATAGGCCTAGTACTGGAACTTTGGTCGTCCGGGATAAAACCTTTGAACGGGTCAATACTTTAGGTATATATTTAGGATCGATCATAAACCAGACGAACGAAATTAACGAAGAACTTAAGAAAAAAAACAATCTAGGCAATTCATGTTTTTATTCGGTTAACAAATTACTCAGCTCGCGGTTGCTGTCTAGGCAATTAAAAATCAGGATATACAGGACTATCATCCTGCCGGTAGTTCTTTATGGTTGCGAATCGTGGTCGCTTACGTTACGGGACGAAAAGAAATTTAGGGTTTTCAAAAACAAAGTTCTGCGTAAAATTTTCGGTGCAAAACGCAATGAGGAAACGGACAAATGGAGAAAACTCGATAACGTTAAGTATATCGATTGTACAACAAACCGGACATTATCAACGTCGTAAAATCATGCCGATTAAGATGGGCTGGTCACGTGGTGCGCATGGGGGAGGACCGAACGGCGCACAAAATATTGGTAGGTATAGCAAACGGGAAAAGACCACTAGGTAGACCGAGACGTAGATGGGAGGATAATATTAGAAGGGACCTGAAAGAAATAGGATACGAAGACCGCGAATAGAAGGATCGCGCTCAGGGACGGAACAATGGCGGGATTTGGTATTTGCAGCAATGAACTTTTGAGTTCCTAATGCCAGTTAATAATAATAATAATTTCCTGAGCGGTACTTATAAGGAGATCGTTCGTCGATATTTTAAAAAATATCGATACACACACTTATCGAATTTTCTCTAACCCTTATAATACTAAAACATGAATAATTTAATAGAATTCAAAAGTAATTCCTGATCAATCTTAAAAATGTTATTTCACTTGTCAACTAATGTAAGATAAATGAAATAAGTGAAAATAAAAAATTCAAAATCCTTACTCTACTGGATTTAATGATTATTTTTAATAATATTTAACATTATCGAGACGGATATGAAATATTAGTACTATAAAATAACAATATATTTTTAATTTTGTGATATTTAACGAGCGTTAAGTTTAATACCTAAGAAAACTAAACAACTGATTTGAACTACTAATTACATAAATAAAACCGAGGAAACAAGAAGACCTATCCTGAACTAATAAAATAAACAATACAATATAGAATTGTCATGAGTAACACCTGAAAAGATATTAATCATGTGCTCGTAAATAATAAATTTCAAAAATTACAAGCAGTTGTTCGTGCCGATTAGGATTCCATCCTCAGCATAATTGAGCACCAGAGGAAATTTAAATTTTTTTACTCACTCAGTATTAACTGCTTTATCATATATACAAAACATGAACAGTTAGCATCATCAGAAGTTCTGAGATGGCTCCAAAACACTCCGACTTCACAATAAATATTGTAGTCTGACCACCAAAAATCCATTGAAGGTCCATCGAAGATGCATCGAAGAATTCATTCCTTTACTTTGAAAAAAAAGAAAATCCATTGTTTTATCTGTAATGTTTAAAATAATAGAATATCTAAAAATTATTGAATATGCTCACTTCGAATCTTCATTGATAAATGCACGATGGGTATCCTATTCGTAGGATGACGATGATAATGCACAAACACTGACTCTAAAACTACATTGCATACAATCAATTCAATTAAATGAATTTAGAAACGAATTTAATTAACAAAACGTGAATACATTTAAATAAACACTTCTTTTACACTGCACTATTTCCATAATGATCTGAAACAATAATAAAAAAGAAATTATAAATATAATTTTTATAAAAAAATGATAATTATTGAGAAAATGCATAATCCAAAAATCGACTTACGTTTATTTTTCATTGATTACTGCAGGATGGGTATCTTACCCTTAGAATGAAGATGTATGAAATGAAATAAATAAATAATCTGATAAACTGAAACATACTAAAGATTAAAATACAACATTTCCTGTAAATTATTTCTGAAGGAAATACATAAATATTTAATGTTAAATATAAAAATAAAATATAATAATCTATGAGAATTGACTTAATTAAAAGTAGAATTTATTAAATATTTGTAAAATTTATCAAAGTATGCATTATTTTTTTGATAGCGTTTTCTTTGCATTTTCATATGCAAACTCAAGAAATATCAATTGTTTAAGTCTAACAACTTGGATGTAATTGTATACAATGTATGTAATGCTGTTAAAAATTGTTGATAAAATTCTTTGAAATCGTAAAAAAATTAAATGATTATTGTATTAGCAAGCTCAATAAAGTGTAATCTAAATAATAAACCGTTTTTTATACCATTCTATGTAATTAAAAACTTTTTAAAGTATTGCAATTACATTAGAAATAAAATTATTAAATAATTTATTGCGTAATTACCTTTACCGGTCTTAATTCGTCGAGCGTCGAAAGATGAATGAAATACGTTACTGTTTATCCTTAGGAATGTCGAATGCCTGGCTGTTTCTCTTATGTTTTTGGCTGTTTTTGTTTTGTTTTTCACTCGAGCCATACCTTAAAATATATATACATATTAATAATTGTCTGTAGGTTGAATGTCTTGTTTTCCCATTCTTTTTTACTCTCACTCTCTTCCTCACTCTTTTTATAACATTCTTTATTAAAAAGACATAAAAAAAACGCTTACTTCGAAGAATTTGTAAAGAAAAAATATTAGAAAAAATATAATTAGACAGAGTATATGTGTTCGTGCTAAAATCTCCCCATTCTCAGAAGCCTATATATAAAAAAAGTAAAAAATAAGATTAAATTAGTAGAATATAAAGAAAATCAAATATAATTGATCTATTAAACGAACTTACCTGTAAGTGAAGTTCAATCGAAATTGTATGTAGGGCCTCTTCCTCGAGATCACATGGTAGTCCCCCANAAAGAAAATCAAATATAATTGATCTATTAAACGAACTTACCTGTAAGTGAAGTTCAATCGAAATTGTATGTAGGGCCTCTTCCTCGAGATCACATCCCCCCCCCCCACTCTGTGCCGATCTTACCACATATTCAAAGTAAAAAATAAGGAGAGAGCGACGGTGGCTCCGATGTCCGTGCAGTGTCCTCTTCCGAGTACTAACCTCATTATTCAAAGCATGTTCTGACTGTTGTAATGTATCCGCTCCGTGCGAAGTCAAGGTAGGGGAAGCCGAAGTGGACACTAGCGCACGCAGTGGATAACTTTGGTAATAAAGGACGGTGTTTTTTATTTTCGTGTTAACAAAACACATGTGTGATAATTAATTTTATGATATTTAAAAAAAAATGGGTAGAAATAGCCATCGCAGTTGCTGTGTAGTAAATTGTAAAAATATGAGTGCAAAAAGTGATTGTAAATCTATACTAGTTTTAGATGCGCTTTCTTCATTATTAATGAAGTAAATCAATGCGGCAATGTGTTTACATTTTTTACTTTTATTATAAACACAATTGCATTGCACGTCAGTCACACAACGAGCTGCATTTATCTAAAATACAACAAATAAAGCAATATTCATTATTTGATCTTCAAAATTTATATTAAAAGAATAAATCATCTTATTGTTATTTATGTTTAAAGAAGTTGAGTAAGGTGTTGCACGGACTAATGCTTGTCGAATAACTCGTGACTTAATTAAATAACTTGCGGTTTTCCGACGATGTTCTTCAACATCCCGGACATGTTCTGCAAGGACGAGATTTTTACCTTTGATGTTAGTTTGCGGTTGAAATTTGATGGTATGGCTAATTGCTTGGAAACCTGTTCTAATAATTATGTCCATGGTTGCTTTAAATTTGAAAGTTTAACATTTATATTTATTTATTTGATAACAATGTTACATCATACTTTATCTGCTTGCCAATATTATTGAAAGTTTGATCTACTGTGGCTATAACCTAACCTTTTATTTACTACAGTAAACGCTACAGCTTTCATATTGTTTTTAAATTATTAATTATACTTACATTTTAGTGGTAATTTTTGCATCATAATTGCACAAGATTGAAATTTAATTGTCATGTGGTTTGACATGCAAAAAAAATTTTTTTTAATAACAAAAATTTATTGTTATTGCAAAGTCTTATACGTTTAGATATTAAAAACTCAGCAGCAGCGTCCTTTAGTTCACAGATACCATGGCGCTGCAATCACGCACGGAGTAAATTATTCTTCGTGTGGGACTGATCTCTTCGGAAGAGGCCCTACATACAATTTCGATTGAACTTCACTTACAGGTAAGTTCGTTTAATCGATCAATTGTATTTCGTGCCTCTTCCTCGAGATCACATGGTAGATGTTTAAAGCTACATTACTACATCGTTTACATAAAGTCCCAATCGACCTGTCTCAAGTGTAAACTATAGAACAAATTTAGTCGACTCTTACTAAAATAATTAAACTTGTGATTCATTAATCTTGTTACACAAAACAAAGAATAAAAGTAAAAGAAAAACAGAGTAATTTTATAATTTTAGTATGGCGTTGGCAAATGTACTATCATCATCTATAATATTCAAGTCATAAAATTTGGCAAGGGTTTCAGATGCCTTCGTCCAACCCGCTGTTGTTCTAATTGTGTCTATATTGACACCCATACGTTTTGCCGCAGATGTTGAAGCGTGCTGAACACTGTATGCTGTAAATGCGTCAGTATTGATTCCACTATCTTTTAGTACACTTTTGATCCACCTACTTAATGTTTGAGTGCCTACTGTTTTGTGTGGTTTTTGGTGTGATAAAAATAAAGTTTCAATTTTTTCACGAATTTCTCTTCCTTCTCACGAAGGAAGGATAAAGCTGATCTATAAGTATTAATTGACGTATACGAAGCTCCGTTCAAAAACTCTTCTGCTAAAAAATCTTATACTTCTGTTAAATTTAACTTCAAACAATTCAACTTCTTTCTAGAACAAAATTGGTGCCATTTTTTGATTGGATATTCATACTGTCTTAGCGTTGAGTCAGTGACCGAAGCCAGGGCTATATTTACTACGTTGACAGACATTCCTCTCCTTGCGAACGCCTTTTTGATAAAATCCCTGCTATTAAAGTTAACTGTGGC
>NW_015148974.1:1240914-1257531 GCF_001465965.1 Polistes dominula | reverse complement strand
CATTCTTTTAAAATCTAGGATTATTACCTGTACAGGTAGGATGCGCACTAGTAAACGCAAGACCTACGGCCAGCCAAGAAGTGCAGGTTCTAACCAAAAGATCAAGAAGAACGACATATCAAAAAATTAACTTATCCCCAATTATTATTTTTCCGACGTTGCTAGCTCCCGGACTATATTTTTTACTTTGAATATGTGGTAAGATTGGCACAGAGTGGGGGACTACCATGTGATCTCGAGAAAGAGGCACGAAATACAATTGTTAATAATTCGATGGAAGTGTCTATTGTTATATAAAAGTACTGAATATATGCTCGCGGAGTACCATCCTCTTAGAAATTCACCTTCAAACTTGTACGTTGTCCTTTATCAAAATTCTTTTATTCAATGTTGTTTATACGACTTTGCGAATCTTGCGCATGCGTACAACTGTTATAATATTCCTAATAAGGAGAATTTAAGATTCTAACGGAGGATTCGGATTTGAGACACCGAAGCGAGTAGACGTGTCACGCGCGAGTTAGAACGCGAGTGTAAACAAATCGTGATTGTAGTGAATGGTTCAGGGTATAAATTTAAAGTTCCACTGTAATATTTAACTGCTATCTTGTAAGTGATTAAATAACGCATTCAAACTACTTTTGCAGTTTGAAATGCAAGAACAATCCAACAACATGGCTTCTTACAACAGGGGTCAATTATATAAAACTGCACTACAAAAAAATACAGCATCATACGCCAATGTTACCTCTCAATACACCAGTCCAAAGAAAGAACAAGCAATAATACTTGACTCAATCGAAGGTTTTTCTAATGATGATTATATTGATGGTTTAGAGAATATTATAAATCCTCTGGAAATACGCTACATTTCTAAAATATCTGGTGCTCGTGTTTTTTTATTTTTATCCAGTGAAGCTTTAAAAAACAAAAATAGTTCATGATAATTCGAATGACTCTCAGTCAGATATGTCAGATGTGGAAAGTAATATAAATCATCAAGAGGCACTTTTACCAGCAAAATTAGCACTGGAAAATTCAAAAGAAAAATGTATTATTCCCTTTACAGAATTTGAAGAATTTTTCGCTGCTTCATATGGCGTTCATGACGTTATAGACYTAGCTAAAAAGTACACTGAAAACTCAAGACGCTTAGCTGATATGATTGATAAAATTTATCCTCACGTTATACATCGAAGTGCTAAATCAAGGCTTAGTAGAATTAAAAAAAAACTCTTAAGAATGTAAGTGCTGCCTTATACAATTTTGATATTAATTAAAATGGCTAAGTTGTGTGATAAAAATTTAAAAATACTATACTGGAACTGTCACTCTATTTCTGAAAAAGAAGAAGAAGTACGTCACTTGCTAACTGACTTAGACATTCTAATATGTGTCGAAACATGGCTCACCAAAAACATCAAATTTCCTAGATTTAAAACATTCCAAAAAAATAGACTACATTCAAGGGGAGGAGGTATACTAATTTTAGTACGCAAAAACCTTGTATGCTATGAAATTAAAAATTTAAGAGTGCCGGACATAAGTGTTGAATTAATGGGAATATGTATTCAAAATGTTAANCGTTCGCACCACATCCACATTTTCTTTGCCAATTTACTCATTGCTTTACTATATATTCCACCCATTTGATTAATATATGCAATGGCAGTTGTATTTTCGGCTCTTAAGAGTATGTTACAGTTACTCGATTTTTTATCGAAGTTTTTGAGAGCTAAAAAGTCTGCTAAAATTTCTAAATAATTAATATGGAATTTGCGCTCTTCGTAAGACCAGTAACCGTGAACTTTTTCATTTTGACAATAAGCACCCCATCCGGTTGACGAAGAGTCCGAGAAAATCTCTAGTGCGAATTCAAAGATACGTATCGGTTTGGTTATTGTACATATATTAGTTTCCCACCACTTAAAATCATCAAGTAACTGAGAACTGATTTCCATAAATGCTTCATAATTACCGTGGCATTTTTCCAGAGCCTTAATTTTTTCTCTCTCAAAATTTTTTAAATATGCCCATCCATAAATTGATGCTTTACAACAAAAGCCAAGAGAACCGATACATGAAGCGAAATCTCGAGTTTGGAATTTTTTGATTTGTTTAAATTTAATAATGAGTTTAAGTGCATTTAAAGGTTTCTCTGTAGGCAGTTCAATTTGCATTTTTTCCGAGTTTAGAACCAAACCTAGAAAGGTGCATATTTTTGAGGGAAATAGTTTGCTTTTCTTATAGTTAATAATAAATCCAAGGTATTCTAATAATGAAACTGTTTGTTCAATATTGTTTAAACAACCAATTCGTGATGTACTGACTAAGAAAATATCATCTAGATAAATAACAGATATTTTTAACCTTAAGTTTAAAGCAGGTTCAGTGTGTGGCGAGGAGATAGTCCTGAACTGTTGGAAAAAAGATATGAGCCTGACTCACATTCCTTTATGCCTTATTACGCCTTGCGTAAAAAAGGATTTTGACAGATCCAAGCAATCACTCTTTGGCCTAACAATCAAATGAGTCAGCAACTATTTGAGTTGAACTGTAACAAAGAGAAGAGGTTAACTTACGCTTATTTTTGTGGTGTTTACGTTTCTTTCTTCGTAATTGTCTCTCGAGTCGTTTAATACGGTCTAGCAGATCATCATCGTCCTCTTCCGAGTGATGAGCACGTTTTTTCTTCCCCATAATCGAACCAAAAAAAAGAAGAACAACGGAGAACACGTGGTTTTACAGGCACAAGAATGAAGAATGAGGTTAGTACTCGGGAGAGGACACTGCACGGACGTCAGAGCCACCGTCGCTCTCTCTTCATAGTCCGGGAGTTAGCAACGTCGGAAAAATAATAATTGGGGATAAGTTAATTTTTTGATACGTCGTTCTTCTTGATCTTTCGGTTAGAACCTGCACTTCTTGGCTGGCCGTAGGTCTTGCGTTTACTAGTGCGCATCCTACCTGTACAGGTAATAATCCTAGATTTTAAAAGAATGTCGAGAAGCCTAATTTTCTATTTATTGACTTTAGATAGATTTATCAAACATAAATTTTTTATTGCCATGTACTTTTCTCATTGCTAAATATCTGCCATATGCGATTTTTTTTTTTTAATAAAAAATTAAAAGTATCTTGGTATTCTCATGTAATTTTAATATTATGTTATTTAAGTATGCAGAAACCTAAAATTAATTTGCCAAGTGTTAAGCTTGTTAAACCTAGAATAAGAACGACAAACTTATGAAAAGTATTGCAGTATGATGCTGTAGTTAGAGAGAGACAGTTCAGAGTGCAAGGGAGATAGACAGCCACGGTACCGCAACTGGCAAGTTTACAAGATGATGTTCAGTTCCACACAAATCTTTTGTAGACAATAAACTTTATATTTGTTATTTTTTATAATATTCAATTTCTGTGAAACAGAACCTGCGATAAGCATATGAAATAAAATATCATAAAATACGATAGGCAGCAGATATAAGGTATTGTTTACGTAAAGATTAAGAAATTCCAAAGGGCCATAAATTCCCGAACTATCTCAATGATCAAAGGAACATATGGTGCGAAGAATAAACCCTTTTACATTGTTGGGTCCTTTGAACTGTTATACAATACTATGCAAATATGAGGTAACACAGAAAGAAAGAAAATTCCTCATAGAGAACATTCTTTAGGTTAACTCTTACTACAATCCTTTCCCTAAAACATAAGATTTCTTATTTAACTACCAAAATATTCACTAGAAATAATTTATATGGCAAAACAACGTTTGGCGGGTCAGCTATCTAATATATAAATTTCTCGCTTCACAGTGTAGGTAGCCAAACTTCTCCGAAGCGAGATGACCGATTTTTATGAAATTTTGTGTGTATATTCCGTAAGTCTGAGAATAGGACGTAAACTACTTTTCATACCCCTAAGTGATAAGGGTGGTCCACCCCAGAAATTTTATTTTTTTATTTTTTAGACAAAATTTTTTATTTTTATTTTTTTTATGATTTAGCATTAAAAAATACATACAACCCTAAATTTTCACCCTTCTAAAACCAACCCCTATTTTTTTATAGTGATATTAGTACTTTAATAATTTTCAACCCTTGGTGATCGATAACTGATGCCCAGTACTAAATCCTTTGTAGACGATAAACTTATATTTGTTATTTTTCATAATATTCAATTTCTGTGAAACAGATCTTGCGATAAGCCTATGAAATAAAATATCATAAAATACGAAAGGCAGCAAATATAAGGTATTGGTAAGATGGCGTGAGTGCGTGAAGACGCTACTCTTCCCGCTCTGTAGGTTAGAAACCGTTTTTCTTTCTTTTCGTTTATCCTTATCGGAGTTAGTGCAACTAAAGTGCAATTTTTTTAAAGCCTGATACCCAAACTTTATCGGCAACATTAAATATGCCACATAACAATCAACAAAAAGCAAAATTTTACCAATTAAATTCTTCACAAATCAACCCAACTCATCATGAGGTTATGGATACACACTTTGACCCACAGCACAGTCTTACTCCCCTTCAGAACCAGTTGCTATCACATCAAGATAACATGGCCGGATCGGTTGTACAAAATATTTCTCAACAATCCTACCACCAACATAACCTTTACCTTCAACCTGGCATCTCGCAGGTCAGCTCAGTACAAAAGCAGCAGCTTAACGGACCTGAACCAGCACCAAATAACAACCGTGCAAATGAGTGGACACTAGTCAATAATAAAAAAAGACCTTGGCACACCAGCGACAGTGATACAGCCCCAAAAAATGTTGTGAAAAGGAGCTATTGGCTAAGTACCTCTGTTGAAACTTCAAATAGATTTCAACNAAATAAGTTTAAAAAGAGGCTTCACAAAGTTAAACTAGCCCAACCTCTAGCATCTTTTGTTTTGCTCCATTCTCCTACAAGGTATATTTGTAATAGTTTCTGTAATTACCTCGAAGACTGTAATCTTAACTTGTAGGCATGCGATTATAAAGTAATGTACTTGTATATCTTCTTTTTTCAATAAACTACACAAAATAATCTCTCTTTAGAGATTAAAATTGTTTATATAAAAAAAAAAAAAGATTCTAACGTTCTGATTTTTGTAATTTTTTTATTTCCATGTAAAATTTAACTAGTCAGTGCATCATTGAAGATTTAAAATTGTGAAAAAGTGTGAAATTTGTTCGTATCAATTGACTGCGTGCAATGCAGTTGCAGAATCACGGATCGGACGTAAACCAAATTAAAATCAAACGCGAGATAGAGTCAGTGTTATTTTTCACTGATCATTTATTATTTTCACATTATTATATAGTTTATTATTATTTTCACATTAGAGTCAGCGCGCCATACAGCACCTTCGTACTATTTAGTTCATATCTTCTAAACGAATCGAGATACCATTATAATTTTTTTGCATAATATTTCTACATTATAAGCTATTTTTTAAAGTAAAAATAAAAAAATAAAAATCTGCGAAGTTTAATAAATTCACATTTTTAATTTTAACTTCCGGTTTACTAAGACAAAAAAAAGTTCAATTTCAAATTTTTATTTACTTCCAAGAAAATTAATTTATATTCTCTAATAAACACGATTTATTTCTTATATAATCCATTAGATTGACTCTTTTAATAATAATAGTATTCGAAAAATCTATTCCTCATATTTTGTCAATTCTTTGAAGCCCCATAAATTGGTAACTAAAATAAAAAAAAAATAATGATGTACAATTATTGAGGTCCCATAGAAGTACAATCAAGCTAATTATTAACAAAATCCACGACCTCACATTTTTTTCATTGTCTGTTTTACGTGAAATGCCCCATATGTCAAATTCTGAGAGTATTTTTTTGAACGTATGACGTTTTTAATCGGAGACTCTTTTCACGCTCACACGTACCAAATATCCGAATGCAGTAGGTCACGAAGCAAAAAAGAGGCCCCCAAGTAATTACGGCTCAAGAGAGCAACTAAAGGTTACTGACATAAGTAATTTTTTAAGATTTAACATTATGTTCGGTTTTTTTGAGAATGACTCCTTAGTTATTCTATATTTTATTTTATTATTCTTTTGCTCATTAATAATTTTTAGTACGTATTGCGAATAGAAGTGATTTATTTTTTTTCATCAATCAACTTAAATAATTGTTTTTAAAGATAAATTGAATATTTAAAGAATTTTGTTTTACGTGATATTTGATTTTAAAAAAACAGAATACTTATATGATACAGTACAATCTATCCCTATTTTGAACTCCTATTCTAGTATCATACCATTTTTTAATTTCAAATCACTCACGCGTTTTTATTTTTTTTAATTTTCTACTTCATTTGTAAAAACTAATATCTTTATAATATTTTAAATAAAGTTTATATTTTTACATGTCCTAATATTTTCATTCACGCTTGTCAGATATGTCAGAAATAGAATCTTACGACCTATGTTTATTAAGACTTTTTATCTCATATTAGTATTGTTAGTTCTATGCACTGTATAAATGTCGAATGGTTTTTTCTGAACACCCAATATATTTTGCATATTATATTACATAATTTATAGCATTTATTTATGTTGTGTTAAGATAAAAAGCAACGAATAGGAAATTATGAAGTTGAGTATCCCATAAAATGAATATTTCAAACAAATGCGTGATCCAATTAGTATCGTTCATTGCTATAGTCAAGAAAGGAAGTAAAGAATTATCCTACGCCCATGGCAAATTCGGCCTCGGGAAAGATGGATGATCGAGGAAGAGGAGTCTTTACTTTGTATGAGCTCAGAGAGATGTACGACGCGCGAGATTCACTGTTGGTGCAACGCCAGAAGAACGAAATTATGCGAACGCAAAAATGTTCTCGAGAAGCATTGCCACACCGTGCTGTGCCAAGAAACTTCCACGAGAATGCGCGCACCGGAATCATTCTGTGAGTTGGTTCCATTGGCGTAACCATTTATTATGTCTATGATTATGCATTTTTCTACTTTCCTTTAAAAAGAAAAAATATATTTTTTATTCATAGTTTTACAATACCAAACTTTCTATTTTTTTGGCATATTTACATAAGTGAATAATTAAATCAGATTTCTATTATCCAATAGAATGATTTATTTTAATAACGATTTATTTTAGAATATAAAAATGTTCAAAAGGTCTATAGTATAGTAAGGATACATTTCGAAACTTTATTAACAAATGCTTATTAATTTGGAAAATCAAGTTATATTGAAGAGAAAATATGTTTAAATAATTTTACACATTATAAAACTGGAAATCAATGAGTCTGTAATTAAAGAGAAATAACGAATAAATGATCGTAATTCCATTATGCGTCGTAGAAAATAAGTCAATTTAACGAATGTAAAAGAGAATTTATTTAAATTATAAACGATACAGCACGATGTTTAAGATAAATGAATATAATTTCTATTGATTTTGTTAAAGAGTTCTTATTACGAAAAATTTGAGAAGTTGCCCGAGCCTGTTTACACAACACACCGCGTATCTACTTAAGAAAGGTCGATCTCAAGAAAACATGGTCAACCGTAAAAGGGTTGAATCGAGTATATATCTTTTTTTTTCCAATCTTACTCGACCGAAAAATCTTCGCTATTTTTTTCCTTTGTCGGGCACGGTCCTGTACATAAGATTTGTGCCATGTGCTACTGCTTGTTCGTTTTATTAAAATCTTTCCACCGAGCTTGACAAGTTGTCCTGTCGTAATGTCATTGATTATTTTCTGCATAAAGTCGACATACAGTAAAGGACGCCACTGAAGACTTTGTTTTTTTCATTTCTTTTCTCCTCATTATTTATTTTCGATTAGATACCCAGATAATAAACTTTTGAATACTTCTGCTTTCTTCGAGCATCTAACAATAATCATATTTGATAAAACAAAGAAATTTTTTTCAAATTTATAAAGAGTATCTCTTCTTGAACGTACATGTATGCTTGTACAGAAAAACGTCAGAAACTGACCTAGTTTTGAGAGGACTAAGAAAACTTGATTTGTATCGGTCGATGGAACGATTGAAACGGTAGGCTGCCTATGGAGAGAAGGAAAGAAAAAAAAAGAAAAGAAAAAAAGTAAAAGTAAGAAGAGGGAAGAGTAAGAAAGGAGAGAGTTGGTGACCGGTTAGGTGTATACGTGAGAGTAAGAGAGAAAAAAACGATTGCTCTATCTGTCGGTCTGTCTGTCTCTCTCTCTCTTTCTCTCCACCTCTTTCGTGTTCTTGTAAGAGAAAGAAAGAAAGAGAAAGAATTGGTAACTTAAGATGCTGTATCAACGCATATGAGAAAATCCTCATCGAACGAGCTGTTCTTCGTGGAGAAGCACATAAAGTTATAAAGCATTGACTTGGTAACGGTATGTTGCTTTTGTTTTAGTGCACGAAGCAATTTGTAGTCAACCACTCTCTGTTTCTCACTCCTCTTTTTTTTCTCCCTTTCCACATTTGCAATCACGAAATCGCAAAAGTATGGCTTCGTGGTCCTGTACCAAGGAGGCGGACGTATGTCGGCTATCCAATGGCTCCAAGAAACTTGGATAAGTGACGTAGCGTCTGAACCGATCATGGTGCGTCATCGTTCTCTCATGCGTGAAACACGCATCCTTGCTAAAATACATTTAACGTATTCTTCTCTACTTTCTTTCAAACCCAACCATCATTTTGACGTTGCATTTTCGTTTTAAAGATGATAATGAGAGAGTCTCGACGCGAAATTGTTTCTATGTATAATATTTGTGCTGTATGTGCCCCAGAATAATTACCTGTCTTGTAAAATGTTATAGTTTGCACATTCTAGGTATCGTGAAATGCTATAATAATGTTTGACAAGGATATATTTTATATTTTTACTTATTTACTATTTTTAAATACTTCAGCAAAATGATTTTAAGAACTAAAGTACTTGGTATTTTTCATAAATAAAGTGAAGTATTTAATTGTAAGGGTTTTTGGTTATTTTTGAATATCCTTATCACAAAGGATATTTAATACGAAGTAATTTATTTAACGGCATTATTCACTTTTGTGAAATTCTTATTTGAACTTAAAATATAATTATTCATTCTATAAAATGAAATATTTACAAAGATGGAGTACGAGTATTCACCATTTGTTCTTTCACACTATATGGCTCAAGATCTTGTATTTCCGCGAACCTATCAGCCAAGTAATTTGTTAGCTTCCTCTTCTTCCAATAATTTCATATGGACCCTTACACGCAAACCCGCTGGGGATAGTGC
Organism: Polistes dominula; assembly: GCF_001465965.1. The sequence goes on along the minus strand of NW_015148974.1, from coordinate 1,248,277 downwards.
ATTAAGTATTTTTTACCCTTTCTTAACTGTTGCTTCAATTTTCTTCGATTAGTGAAAAAAAAAAAATTAAAAAAGAAAAAGGAAAAATATTGAAATTTGTTTTAATGATGATGCATAAAACAATGCTTAATATTAACAACAAATCAGAATTATTAAGCATTTTTTTATTTTTAAAATTCTATTTGATGTTAATACATTCAATAGCGGTTCTACGTTATTGCGGGATTCTTTTTTTTACAATATTTAAATATGTTTTAAATGTTAATATATTCTTCTTGTGTTATTGTTTATTTTTTTCTGAATTTGTCTAATTTCTAACAAAACATAGATAATGTTTTGTGCATAATCAGAACTACAATCACTCTTTTAAAAATTAATTTAAAAGTTAATATCTATTTTTTCATAAGACAAAAAATGCGAGCGTCACATTGTGTTCAAAGTGTTAAACATTATCTCCTTTATTGGACATTGATCAATCATCAGAAATGTTATTATTTGACTTTAATAAGCCAAAAATTACATAAAAAATAAGAAGATTTCTTCGAAGAAATCATTGTTTTACCTATACATGAGTTGTAATTTATAGATTAATTCACATGAAATCAATATATTAAAATCAATAACATTAGCTAGTGGTAATTATGTAAATTTTCATCTTGATTTAATACATATGTTAAACTGAGATAAAACTATATAGTTTATTAAAACGTAATTATGAGTATTAGCAACGTATTTCAATATAGTCATTGATTATTTATTACCGATATATTCAATAAACAAAATCGAAAATGTAATTATTATTAATATCGATTGCATATATGTTGTATAAAATAATTAAATGGAGATTAGAGAAAACTAATTCTTGTCTACATAGATAGTCTTGAAGATTGTTGGAAATCGTGCAAAGTATCTAAATATATCTTTTACCAGGCTACCGTATAGTATATAAGGCTAGTTTTGCTACTCTTTAAGTTATATTGTGTTAGAATACACATATTAAACGCATCGGTAGGATGAACATACGTGTGGTATAAGCTACGAGCCTCGGTGGGACGAGATCAGATACGATCCGATCGGCCAGCGACTCGCTATTTCTGCCGGTACATTCTGCGACAAAATCTTTCTGAGACTGTGCTAACTTCTTTAGGTAGAAGTCAGCTATAAGGCCATTCGATGAACATTGACCAAAAGCCTCAAAAAATACATTTTACTCATATCGATGAAACCGCCACGATTACTGTAACTATATGTTCACTTAACTTATTGAACTTGGATTCTGCTTCTTACCACTCCCACTTTCCCCTTTCTCTCTTTCTTCTTTTTTTGTTTTCTATTGAATTTAATCAAACTTAATTGCATCGCGCGAGATAAATTTTATATTTTTAAGTATAAATAAGGAATATGATAAAAAATATTATTTTGCATTAGTGAAAAATGTGAAATATGTATAAAACAAAATGTACTTATTTTGTTTAGGTCAATGACAAAAGAATTCACAAATATACTTGTAAGTAATTAATTTCATAATGGACATGTTGATTAACTTTCTTAAATATTTTCATCTTTTTCCTTCTCTTTTTCTTTCTTTCTTCTTCTTTTTCATCTTAATGCCATGACATTGAATATTCGAGCAAGTTCTTAAAAGTCGACGTCCATCAGAGAACATGCGTGCATAATTAATAACGATTCAAGCGATATATTCAAATTCTCGATTTTTTCTTCAGGTAAATCGAGAAAAAAAAGAAAAGAATTTTTAATTCAATTCAAGATTGACAAATCTTACAAGAATTGCGCGATTGACTATGATAAATAACTGAGAAAATTGTTAATTATAATTTTTTGCTATCTAATTCGAAAATAATATTATATATTATCATGATTTGTTTCATAACAATTTTGTCTATGTATAACTTATCGATTTATCTTAATTTACTGAAGTCAATATTGAATCATCTATTGCGATCCTACTTAAAAACTTGAATCATTTAATGCTCATTGTTAAAACCGTCTACAAAATAAAAGGTGAAAAAAAGATTGAGATATGCAAACTTAGAGCCATTTAACAAATCGATATTAAGTCATTATTTTTCTGCCGAGTAGATTGAAATTGTTACTTTTATCATCGTTTTTAGAAAACAATTCGTATACAGAACTTTTTATCTAAGGACTTTCGCACATTGGTGGAATCTTTTATTTTGAATAATCTCGTTTGATATATCCATGTCGGGTCGGTTCGGTTTTCATAATTCTTAAGCAGATTTTCTTATAACTATGTATATCTCGAGAGGCAATTTAAATTCTACAAGATAGTTTCTATTTAAATATATAGAAACACTTTCAAGATTTAATTTAAAAAAGTAACATTGATACTAGTCGAAGTAATATGTGGAATATTTTTTTGTTGTATTTGATTTCACAGTAACACGGATTTTTACAAAGAATCAAGGAAAACCAGAATATGAGTGAACCGGATACGAGAAGTTTTGTTTTATGTTCATTAAATGAATTTTCAACCAAGATATAATGCATAAGTTCATATTAAATCGATGTTCAACGAATTGTTAACCTACGTGAATTTTGTACTGGTTAAACATGAATTTAACGTATGAGAAAACGAATATATACGAGGTATTTAACTTGGTTGCTCTCAAGAGGAAGCTTCTTTAAAAGAAACAAGCGTTAAAAAACACGTTTTATTATACGACGAATCAATAAAATGTATGTTCGATGTGGACAATAAATATTTTATATGCTGTGGAACAGATGTATTAAATTTACGATCGGTAGAATCTCTTTATTTTTCCCTGAATGTCTCTGAATTGCAATCAACTTTGATTTTCGTCGTTTAATGGAATTTTCATTATTGAATTAACGTACAACTATTAATCAAAAACAATATTTTTTATATTTTACGGTCTTTTTTTTTGAAATAACATTTTGCAATTACATCATTGTTTACGACCGATGTTATTCTATATTATATATATATCATTATTATTAGACATTGTTTCTAAAATTTCATGAAATTTTAATTAAATCATTTTTTTTAGAAAATGGCTACATTCAGAAAAATTTCTGTTAGATTTGTATCAACACTACTTATGTAAAGTAGTTTACAAATTATTCGATTCAAATTAGCATTAATTATTGACCAAGTAATATATAGCTTCCTTTGTACTTTCTCACTCTGTTGCTTTATCTTCGTGATTTCCCCGCTGTCTTCATCAATGATTGCAGTGCAGAGAAGAGAGAGAAATATCTGTTCTCATTATATCTAATACCAAATTATGATATTTATGATACCTCTTAAACCAATATCATGCGATGACATAATATTTTTGAATAACTTATTGTCTTTCTATAATATTTGTTTCGTTAGCATTTGAAAATGACGTAGATTTTGTTTTAATTACAGAAATTAAATAGCGAAAGCAAAAAAAGTAAAAGGAAAAGAGAAAGATAGTAAGAACCTCTTCAACCGGCATATTGATCTACAAGCAAAGTAACTTCCAAAAGAAGTATCAATATCATATATGCACCTTTATCTTGCGAATCCACTTTTACGACCATTTACGATTTTACTCCTCTCTCAACGAACTAACCTAACTTCGCGATACTCCCTCATGAAACTCCGCTATTTTCTTGATACGTCAGGGAAACTTAGGAATTTATGAAAGGAATCGATTTCTGGTCAACACGCGCAGATTTATTCAAAAATCAATTAGTTAAGTTTAACATAGGATATAGTTATAATTGTGTCCTTTTACTTCTCCTTTTACAAGTTCTGAATTACTTGTCTACGAACATCTCTTTCTTACACCTAGCATCAAAGATTTCGTGTCTTTTAATTCGCTTTTTTGGGAGTTAATAGCACACGATTTGTGTTTTTCTGAATAGGTTACCCATCCATTTTACTAACTATTGTCCATATTGCTTGACTGTAGTGATAAGAATTAGTATTCTAACATGGCCTAAACATAGATATTACGTAAATATTATAACATCTTATAATGACAATAGTAATAATAGTCTAAAGCAGTTTTAAGTATACAATTTTGAATAAAATTGTAATAATAAATGAAGGAATCTATAATATTTGTTCTTAAATGATTCTCGTTTCAATAATTTCGAATATAAGAATTGTTATATATCGTTGGATTATATGAAGAATTTCTATATGTAGTTATTTTGAAATGAAGATATTGACGGATTTTATTTAGAATAACGAAAACTGCTAAAGCGTTTCATACGCGCTTTACGAGCCCTCAGGTAGTTTTTGTATACGCAAGCACGTACGTGTTTACGGTAGAATCTTTCTTCCCTTTATCTATACTACGTTCTATGTTTCTCTTAACGTATCTTTTAACGTTAATATTAACTTTAACGTACCAATTGTTCTTTCTTTCGCATTCTCACGTACGATCATAAAACGACATGTCGTGCCAAATGTGTCTATGTTACGCATTTGTCGCGACACAGTACACAACAACTCGGTACATTATGCAAAAGTTCTTCGAAAACGTTTAACTATTGACGTCAAAATGGTTATAAAAAAACATCTTAAGAACGATTAACTTTGAACATGATACGAATTTCAATCATTCAAGAATTCAATCATACAAATAACACGTATATGAATACATTTTAATTAATACAATAATAGGAGCAAGTTTAAATGAAATTAATCGTCTAATTTGTATCAAATATTGTATTTTATACTTGCATTTATATTTAATACTTTGTAACGATCGTACTATTTGTTGTATCACACAATTACTTTGTTTAACTGTCTCGTATATTTGAACAAAATTAATAGACTAGTCATTAAATTCTTTTCAATCTATAATTTATACTTTCACGTATGTTTATAGATATTTACAATATATATATATATAAGCATCTTTTCCAAGATGAGATAATGACTGTTGTTTTTTCAAACTTTATCTAGATGACTAGAATGTTAAGGCGGGCACTGACTCTTTAGTCTCAGCTCTTAATAAATCTCTATCGAATATTATCCTGAATGACTAATGTTTATAGAATGGGTGTCTTATTTAGACTTATATTTATTCGAAAGGTACTCTAACGTCTCAGATTTAGAAAATAAAATATATTTTTGTTATCCTAGTAAATAGATTCTCACTTACTAAAATATGTCAATTTTAAGGAATAAATGTAAGACTTCGAGTTCAAATGAGACTACTTCAAATACCTAATCAATTTTCTTAATAGATATTTATGTCATAAGTCCGTAAAGTGGCGGTTTTCTGACAGCGACGATATTTCGATATGAGCTTAAGGTTTGTGGCGGGAAGGTTCAAAACGGGCGTAATTTTAACGTCCTCGGCTTCACTTTGGACGGAAATTTACGCTCGTTTTCGAAAAAAAGTCGTTGTCAAAATCGCCACTAAACAGCCAAATGACATACAATATTTTTTGTCATTATCGCTCCATAAGTTTAACTTTTGAGGGATAGGAGGCAAATAATGACATATTTAAATTTTATGAAGTTTCATAAGGGCAAAAAAACTAATTTTTTTCAATCAATCACTTGTAGGTAAATATAGATATTTCTTAAACAAATAATTCACTATGTTGTATAACTTGTTTTAAAAAATACGCTAATTATTCACTTGTATCGTGTATTTATTGTTAATAAAATGGCGTGATTGCATATATGTAATACTCTTATATTGCTAGCGGGATAGGGAGAGTTACAGTAAACATTACGGTGCAGACATATTTGCGTCTGTCTCACTTATCACAAGTTGAGTCTAGTGCGCATGATCGTGAATGCACAAATCACGAACAAATCATACACAAATTTAGTAATGATAAATAAATTTTAAGCTGCGAAAGGGAGGCGGCTTGCCCTTCTCCACTTGCCATTACAGACGCGACGCTTGCGCACGACGCTCAAAATATAAAAAAGAGATAGAAGTAGTCATTTGCTGTCTCACTTCGTCGGTGACACTTCCACTTACGGCCGCTAGCAATATAGGAGTATTATATACATGCGTAGTTGTTATTTTATTAACATTAGGTCCGCTTCGTAATAAACTGCCAACAGAGAAATAATTAGCGCCACTCAATAGTAACTAAGTTTAAAATTTACTCAAAATCATCGGTCGGTACACTAGAATGTGACTTTTTTTTATAATCTCTCTCAATTCCGTCTAGGTGTACACGAAAAGTACGTAAAAAAGGGGGGAGGTAAACTTCAAGGCCTAGGCCGTAAAAAAAAGACAGTATGATAGAGTCTCTAGAAAAGAGTTCCTTTTATGGACGCCACCCAGCGCTCAAAAGTTGAACTTTTGGAGCGAGTATAACGAAAAATATGTATATGTTAATATTAAAGTGTATAGTTCACAGTTAAGTAATTCATGAAATAACTGGGTGTTACTTGAAATAACTACTCGTTTTAGAGAAAGCACATAGTTGAACAGAATTTTACTATACATTTTAACTAACAATAAGTATTTTATAAAATAACTAAGTAATATATAAATTCACGAGAAAATGATAAGTAAAGTATGCAATTGAAATTAGATTTTTTCTTAAAATCTGTTTTTCTTTCTACAATAATGTTCATAGTTATCCATTTATATTTCTTACTGCACCTTGAAAATAAATGTTTTATTAATCGTGCTGTTTTATCGAATTAAATCTACTGAGCAAATGTCAATTTGATTTTATAACTTGCCTCTCATGAATTCATATATTACCTTGTTTAAAATAAATAATCCTACAATATTTCATACTTCAACTACTCAGTATAAAACAACAACTAGTTTTTTCATGAATTAATGGATTTCACTCTTGTAACGTGTTCATTAGATCTTTTATCTAAATAAATACAAATGATTATGGTATTCTTCAATAATTAATCTTACAATGCAACGTATAGTAAGATTATCATTGTGTATAATGATCTTTTGTGAATAAACATCTATCCAATTATAGAATGTATGAAATAAAAGAGTCTCTCATAATATCAAGAAAACAGACCACCTTCGGCGAACACCTCTGGCGGTGGCACTAGCAGCGTTGCTGACGCGCACGCTATGCTACGTTCCCCTTCTCGTATGTTCATTGAGTTCCCACCACCCGTAGAAGGCTCCCCCACTACTGATACTCGATCCTTACTAGCTCGTCATGCACTTCGTCGACGTGCCACAGCTACCAGTAGTGCTGTCAGATCGTGGGTAAATCTTACCCTCTCCCTGTGCCACTGGGATTACACACAATGAAAGTTTTCCATGTCCGTGTGTTTGGGATGTCGAGGAAAGCCGAGTGTAACCGAAGATGGCGGGCACGCCGGAGTGGTACACTATGAAAGCGACTCGTGTCCATGTGTTCGGAC
>NW_015148974.1:1230607-1240871 GCF_001465965.1 Polistes dominula | reverse complement strand
CCGCCAACTTCGGTTACACTCGGCTTTCCTCGACATCCCAAACACACGGACATGGAAAACTTTCATTGTGKRYAATCCCAGTGGCACAGGGAGAGGGTAAGATTTACCCACGATCTGACAGCACTGCAGTGACTGGCTACCACTGATTCTTACCAGTAAGTTACGAACCGTGCGAAGATGTGTATCGTTTTGTTAGTATTTTCTCTTTCATATCTTCCTTCTTGCTTACATTTGACCCACAAATATTCTATTCTCGTATTTGTGCCTTCTTCTTTCCTAATCTTCATTTTCCTTATTCTTACATTTGCATAATATTATTTATCATAATCAATAAATCAATTTTTCTCGCATGCCATGATTGGCTTATCAAACTTTTTTTTTCTTCTTACTTTGTTTTCCTATCTGAGTGTCTATTTATGTCTATCTGTCTGCCTGTCTTTTTCTATCCATTTATTTATCCATCTATTTATCTCTCACATACATACACTCTCACTTTTTATTAGTGTCTTATCTATTCTTTACATGGAGTGTCTCTTATGTGAAACGTGTTGCGTGAAGCGAATTACTTTCGTGCCATTACTAGCAGCAATCTGAGGTTTGATTATCTCGTCGTTTTCTAATTGCAAAAACGGTCTTGATTCGTATGACCTATCTGTCGCAGCATACAACCTGCCATGTGACAGTACGAAAACGTGCCGTGTGTCGTGTTTCTTCACAGTTATAGCAAAACATTTGGTTTACGTCGGGAATAAAATTTTATTTGTGACCCCAACGAACGTGTTCCTCTTGTTTATTCGTCGTTATTTAATTTTATTATATTTTATTTTTTGGTTTCCAGCAAAACGAACAAGGTTCTTCTATAGTTTTTTTTTTTAGTCAAAGTTTTTAAGTGATTTGACGAATTTTTAAGTTTCCGTTATAATGCATTTCCCTCTCTTTCGTTCGTGTTTCGTGTTCGTCGCGCGTTTAGTCTCGCATGCATCTTAAATTCGTTCTTGGCTGAACTATAATGCGTTACTCTTTTTGAATTTCCGCCAATTGACAAAATAAAGTTTATTTCTTTGATTTAAATAATGTAAAAAATTGTTATAATTATGGATCAATAAGTTCAATACTGTTTTTATTAATATTAATTGATTATGAGTTTATTGCTATTCTTGTCAAATATAAACGATGTGATTCATCAAAATTCTATATAAACTATATAAATTATATAAATTATTATTTACATATAGGAGACCATATACTTATTCGAAATATTAATAAACGATACTAATTAATGATTATACAAATGTAAACAATACTAATAATTGAATTATTTCTAATTGTACAAGTTTCAACAAACTAACTGATCGCTCTAACACGGTCTTATATAAGTCTAAATATATGAGAGAGATTAAATAATGTTTTTAAGTAACAACGCTAACTCAAATATGGCTATCGGTAAAGTGAAGTGTTTTTTTTTCGATATATCAATTTAACAATCAGGATTTCAGCGTATGCAAAGATACCTTTTCAAATCAGGTGTCCGCGTTACTCAGCTTTTTCCTTAGGCATGTCGATACATTGCCAGTCTTTGACGATAATATGAATCAGCGCCGTCGATAACTATAATATATATATATATATTTTTAAGAATAGCACGGACGATCACAATTAAAATAATACGTGTCCTTTCATTATGCAAATTTTCTAGGTTAGCACTCAAGGTGTTAAAACGAGCGCGGGGACGTCGAGAAACATTCTATTCCTTATTTTTTTGTTACAATAGCAAAATAACTAAAGATGCGAATGTACGTGCGTTCTTTCTCCCTCCCTCTCTTTCTCTCTTTCTTTCTCGCTCTTTCTCGCACACAAATATGCAAATATATCTACTTTCCTTTTTTTTCTCTTCTTTTATATTCTTCCGATTTATAAAATTATTTACAGGAGGATATTTTAGTCATACCCAATTTTCCTGCTCATACTACGTATATTGCTACGCAAAAGTTGGTAAGTGTAATTACTAAATACTGTTGCAGTTAGATAAACTAATCACCTATTCATATATCCGTTGTATATCGTCGTATATCGTCGTATATCATCGTATATCATCGTATTTGTTCGTATCACGTATTGAGGATTTTTATTTGATTTATTATTAATCGTGAAACTTGTACGTTATCCATTATCAAGTCTTAGTAGATTTTTTTTTGCATCGAGTTTTCTAATCAAAGAATGGAATATATCAAGTGGATTTATGAATTGTTTGGAAGTATATACGTTTCATTTTGAATATAAAGTCAGTCGTGTGAACGAGTCAATACAAATAATCTAAGTAACGTAAATAGGAAGATTTGTTAAATAGTACGTGTTAGTTATTTTCTAATAGAAGTTCAATCATTTTCAAATATTTTGTGTGTGTCTTCGGTTGTTGCGTGCGCTTTCCGTTGGATGCGCGCGCACAATACCACGAGAATGGAGCTCACGTGCTACATAAATCTTACATCCTTAAAAGAGACATTCGAGTCCGGCTGAAGGTTAAGAACATTGTATCGTATATAAAATGTATTCGCTAAAGTATCATTTTTCTTCTTCTTTCTTTTTTTTTTTTTTTGTAATTATCTATGTGTTTGCTTGTTTTTTTGTCTTGTTCGTAAGAAAATTTTAAATTCTTTTATGAGAAAATTTATTTATACGTTTTCATAGATTCAATACGTCTTATTTAAGTAATTTGCATACATATTTCATTTATCAAATTTTCTCATCGTTATTATCATATAAGTTATCATAACTTCATTAAAATATTGTAACATTAGCATATTTATAACAAAAAAGATCATTTTTATAATGAAGTAACCTTGATGATGTCAATTTATGTTAATATTCTTATTATTTTTTGCTCGTTAATAAGTTTTCTTACTATTATCATAATTAATTGCTAATACTTTTAACTTTAATATTATTTTGATATACATTTTTTTTCTTTATTTTTATTTTTATTATATCTCACCGCGTTGCAATAATCGTACTAGGTATTATTGCATCATAATCTATGTTTAATGTAATATTATATATCTTCGGAGAGATTAAAAATAAATAAAAATTAAAAAGAATATTTTGGAAAAAAACTTATTGTTAACCTATGATAAGAAGAAATGTCGAACAATAATACTTAGTTACTAGGTGCTCTTAACGGAGATTTTTCGAAAAGAAGGAAAGTTTACCTATATGTATACTCTTACACGTTGAAAGATAAGAACTACACAGAGAATATAATCTAGTAAAAACATAATCAAAGAGTATGCTTCTCTCTTTCTTTCTCTATTTTTCTTTTATTAGCGAGAATTTTACTGCAATTCTTTAGATCGATTCTATCGCATGGGTTTCAAATTTGCGCTTTTATCGATTCGTTCGTGTCACGACCTCAAAAACGATGACTCTCTCTCTTGAACTTTTGCTTTTGATTTGATTTTCTGTCCCTCTTCTATTTTTTTTCTGTATCTGTTTGAAGAAAAAGGTCTTTCTTCTTTATGTTTGGGACTCGTTGACCTTTCGAGCCTTTGATGGAAATTGCTTGAATATCAGAATATCTTAAATCACTCAATTTTCTTATTCATTTGAAAAAATTTCTGAACAATTTATCTTTTTATTATTCTTGAGTTTCTTCTTGTTCTTTTTTTGCCTTCTTATCTCTCTTGTAGTATGTCTGTATGTATTGGTTTTTCGTTTTTCTTTCTATAATATATCTCGCTTTCTTTCTCTCTCTTTCTCTCTCTCTTCTATCTATTTGGTTACGATAAACTAAACTACAAAACCTTATGACATAGATTTTTACGCAATAGTTGGTTACGTTTCATCATCAACGTTACTTTATAACTGCAACAAACTGCCATATCCGCCATTGAGAAAAGTCGTAGTTTCGAAAGTTGTGTTTTAAATGTCTCGTTAAGGCAGGATTCTACTTTGTAATTTTTTTTTTTTTTTTGATTATTCGTAAGTAAATATATTTAAGAATACTCTCTGAAAATTTCAAAAAGATCAGAGAATCCTAACTGTACTTTTCTGTCCTTCGAATCTACCCGTGCGCTTCAGAAGGCATAGTATATGGTGTAGGTATCGCTGATTAAGCGTAAGTTAACGTTTTTCGTGATTTTTTACTTAAAAAAACTTTAAATGCGTTTGTCTCGGAATCACGTTTTTATACCGCGTGTTTATAAAATCTCCAAAACTAGATATTTGATTCGTCTGAAATTTTTACCACATATACTAACCGCTGGTAGCAGATTTATAAAAAAATTTTCATTTTTACTATTTTTTTTGCAAAAAATAAGAAAAAAAAAGAGACTTTTTGATCATTTTTTTGCAACTGACGCTATTTTGTTATTTTTGCTTGTAAATGAAAAAATCTGCTACCAGCTGTTGCTGTAGTCTTTGTGAACATAAAACTATTCGAGTTTTTCATTTCATATAATCTGATCTCAAGATTTTATCAACATCGCAGAGGCTAGACTATTTTTAGGCGTTCTGTTCAAGGGCCTTTCCAATATATATAGAGCGTATAAAATAAAATTTTTTAATGTACTTTAAGAGTATATTTATTAAGCACAACAAACCCTACATCAATATCTTTCTTAGTTTTCTAATAAAAAATTGACAAAAATACCATTTTTTTTCGAGCGACTAAAGTAGAATCCTGCCTTAAAGTACTACGTGATTATCGGCTTGGTCGAGTTTTATTTTTTAAAGTCACGTGAATAATTGAAAAGTTTTTAACGCGAACTCGATAGAACAACATCGTCAAGATTTAACGGTTCAAAGCATTAACGGAATTTATTTTCAATAGTAACAAATCATTTATTCGGTATTACTTAAATTGTCGAATACGATGGTGTAAATATTGTGGAGTTTACTAGAATGAATTTTAACTGATGCAATGTTAATGAGTAAAACGGTAAATGATAAAGTTCGTGCATCCTAAGTTAATTTGATATTTAATAATCAACGGATACGCTATCGAATTTTACTTTTATCTGCAGGTAGTGATAAACCGTTTACACATTTTTTATTATAATGATAAATAATTTTGACAAAAGCTCGATACGATTAAATAAAACGAAACAATTACTCACAATTTTTTTTTTTTTTTAATAAGAAACATTCACTTACGATTATTTTATATATTCTCTTTAAACTGATACTTTGTTCATAAATTTTAAAATTATTAGCTTGTTTATCTACTATCTTGTCGTAATTAAATAAAATATTTTATTGTACGAGACAAATATTTAGAATTTTTTCCAAATATTTCGTTTTTTAATCTTTCAAAGCACAGAGCTTAAATACTTGTAAGGTTAAACAAATTTCAAGTATTAATAAATGATCGAAATGGAAAATTTTTGAGGAGAAAGGTATTATTTGGCGTTTAGCTTTTAATGAAAGATCGATTTGTTACAATGAATATTTTTGGGAGCGATAAAATATGAGAAAAAGGGATTCTTTGATTTGATTAAGGTTAAGTAAATGATAAAATAAGAGCAATCGATAACAGAATAGATACAGCTACTTAGAAAGAATTTCTCGTTTAGTAAATAAAATGAAGTTCATTTATAATTAAACGAAATCACTTGCTTTTTAATATGGAGTGACATATTTCACTCCAACTATAGTGATTTTATTCCTTTTGATGTTAGAATATATCCCTATTTTGTATAATAGAATCTACTCTTCATGATCAGCAAAATAATATATTTAACATGAATTTCAGTAATTATAATTCTCTTCTTCTTTTGTTTATTTCACTCGATGACAAAATAATTGTAAAGCGAACTTAATGAAAATTTGAAAAATGATACTTTTCTATTATAGAAATCTAATCGTCTTGGTAAAATAACGACCGAAAGACATTTAATCACAATATCATTTTTCTTTTTATTTTTTACTTATTATTAGATTTTCCTTGCAAATTGATTATTCATTCGCTCGTATTATATTTAAAATGTAAGCATAATGTATAAATGTTTGAAATTATTTTATTTGTAATTATTGCAAGCCGCGAATAATGTTGTTTTTTTTACGTATGTAATTAGTGATTCGCATGAAATATTTGATTTCAATAGACCACTAATTATACCATATCATATCGTGCATGTAATAATTTCGTAAAATTGATAAGATCTGAGGGATAAACGTGGTATACTTTTATTGTACACTTCCCAATGAGATTATAATAATCGAAAATAATGAGTGCCAGAGCAGCCGCTCCTCATAATATCAGCGATGTTATTATAGGGAAATTATACACGCATAATAAATGGTGAACAGTAGGGATACGTACTAACGTTACTTTTTATCAGTTCGACCTGCTATTTATCTCTACAATATCTACGAAAACCTTTTGTGTTCTTCGTCAACTTGAAGTATTTCAAATAAATGAAAAATTTACGCTTGAATAGAAAAAATCTACTAGCCAGATCAAAGTAATGTCAATCAATCGAGGATTAAACTTTTTATTTGAAATTATTATCTACAATTATTTGCGTTATTTAGCATTTTTTACTTGCTTGTATTCAACTTTAACAGATTAATTGGCTAGTTTTCTTGATAAATGTCACGGTTGACGTAGTAGTTAATGCATTAAAATGTTGTAATGTATTAGATTCGAAAACAGATAATACATCTATACGTTGCTTGTAGGTCTAAAGGCCAAGGAAATATGACATTGTAATGATTTGAATTGTGTGCGAACTAATGTAAGAAAATGAAAATTTTTCAGTAAAATTGATCGACAGTAACCGAGAGTACAAAGTTCGAAAATTATGCAGTCATTGATGCTTTGTTCATGTAAACGATGATCACACAATGTTATTATAATATTCGCCTTTATATCTTTTACGTTGAAAATGCTAGATAAATATACTACTAGAATTGCTTAATATATGAGTGCATAAATTACATTTAAATTTATCTATTCAAACTGCACAGATACGTTAATTCACTCAATTTTAATTTATAAAACACAAATCATATGCTTACGTTTTATATATTACATGACTATAAGCTCTAATATAAAACATTATGGGAGAGATATATATTCATGTAGTTTTATATGCAAAGATCAAGTAGAATAAAAACCTTGTAATACATATACATATATGTATAATTTCTATTGACACACACACACTTCTTTCTTATATTATGTATCGTACATTTGGTTTACCAGTTCGTTTTGTTCAGACATGATTTTTTATCTCATTCATCGTGTCTTTGAAGGAAGGAATAAAATATTCCCTTTTAAAAAAAAGAAGGAAAAATACACTTTACAAGGAAAATCATTTAGTCGAAATTTACATATTTTTCTTTTGTTTTTTAATGCAACCACATAAAAACTCCATTATGTAACAAATTTTCAACAAAATTTAAATATATTTTTATGTATAAAAATTATTAAAAATAAAAAATAAAAATTAAATTTATTGAAAACCGTCTCGGCACAATAATTTAAATAATTCAACAATAACAATAAGTAAAGTTTTAATAATAAGTAAAAAAATTGAATTTAAATATTATTATTTGGAAAATATGCCGATCCTTTAACATGTTTTACTTTTCATTTCTTCGATTTTAATTGTAGATTGATAATACTCCATAACTTAACATTTTCACATCTATTATGTGGAAATCAGTAAAAAAAGTAATTAATTATGTCGCTGTTTGTTTGTATCGATTTCTCGTGAATAACATATTACCATGGGAACATTGTCCGAAGACGAAGTATGGATCGATCAATCGATAGCGTTTTGCAGGACGTAGGATGTTGCCGTCTCACTGTTGTGTTTGCATCGTAAGTGAAGTTAATGTAGCATTTGTGTTGGATAATTGCGTTTTACATGCTGCCTTCAGAGAAAGCATTTAAACCACCCTAACTTTGTGTCGGTTTCTTCGGCTAAGTAATACATTCTACTTCCCTCTCTCTATTTCTTTCTTTGCTTACGAATAAAATTTATAAATAACTTACAATTCGTATGTCTTCCTTCCTTGAATGTTACGCTCTTGGAATCCCTTAAATGCCACACTCTTGTACAATTAATACTTTTTTATTCTTTTACTTTATTTTCAAATAGAAAAAAAAACATTTAAAAAAAAAAACAAATTAATCGTAAATTCGGTACGTTATTAAGGGAAAAGCAATCCCGATGTATTCTTATCCTCTTATTTTTATTGTACGTGTATTTCTTTTTCTTTTTAAAATTATTCTCGTTAAATATCGACCATCAAGAAAGAATGATCGTTCATGGCGAATAAAATGATCGTTACTCAACGTCTAACGAAATTACAAAGTATTTACTAAGAATAAGACCAGTTCATTATTTACATCTGAATTGCATGGTACGAAAATTGTTGACGGATACTGCAGCTAATGTATGAATTTAATCTTATGAGGAAAAGAGTCAAACATGGTCATTAAATGCCAATGATTCATTTGAAATGATCTTTTTAGAAGTAACTATTGTTTCTTTACAACTTTATTACAGTTGATGATAATATCTCTTTTACTTATAATACTTCATTTAATGCTGCAAATTTGTTTTGATTTGCGTTCTTATTATGAATGATTCAAGGCACGAAAAATGAACGTATGTATGCACTTAACAAATATATTCATAAATCATACTTCTCATTCTGCTCATTTTTAGATGGTTATTACTTTTATTTTCTTTTAGAAATATACTTTTTGAAATAAAATTAACAGTTTAGAAACATATAAATATATAGGCATATGTATGAGAATATTGACAAATCTTCGGCATGATTCTAATATTACATATGCAACAGATGGATCGACAAAATTTATCAGAGTTTTATTTTTTTTTATAGAACCGACGATAACAACTTGTTTTTCGAATATGTTTCAATATTGATCGACATAACAAATCAGTAATAATAATATCGAGTCGCGTCATATTTTTTTATTTCAATGTTTATCTCATAAAAGTTATTATTCGATAAGGTTTGAAAGTAAAATTAGTCTATCGAACTAGTTCTAAAATTTTTACAAGAAAGAATTATATAAGAATCGGTGATTAGTTACAAGATATCGACGATAATGGATGGATTATTTAAGATTCTTTACGAGTTTGTTTCAGATCTAAAAAAAGATCGTAAGGATCACTGATGTTTTATGCACGTTTGGAAATACAATATTAATTACAGAGTGCTTATGAATGACAATAAAGTTCGCCTAAAAGTTCTTAGTTAGTTTTCAATTCGGAAGTTATCGGTTAAGTTAAACAGAAAAAAAGAAAGTTATGAAAAAAAGGGAGGAAGAATAAATAGAAAATGCAACGAGAATAATAAATACGAATATCAAGAAAAGAATGTGACTGGCAATAGGAATCGATGAGTCCAGGTATTACCCTGTGATTCACGGTCAGTTTAAAAATGGATCACGCGAACCAAGCTATAACTAACCTTATGGAAAATAACGTGTCTCCGAACAGGACTACAAACTCGCAAGTAATGAGAAAATGCTCGCGATGTCAAAATCATGGATTAATAGTTCCTCAGAAGGGCCATAAGAGTGTCTGTATATACCGCAATTGTCCTTGCAAACGTTGTAAACTTTTTTCAAATCGACAGAGCACGAAGTCAAGACGTAATCGAGTAAGAACTCTCACTCAAGAAAAGGTAAGGAAAATCATTTTTATCAACTTCTTTCTATCCTAGGAATTATCGTTGCTATCTCGTCCTTAAATAATAATTCTCGAATGTCATAATTTGTCAAATCATTCTAACATAAAATTGTAAAAAGTATTTAAATTACAAGCAGTTAAAAACAATTCGTAAAAATTGTTGTCCCTGTTTTATGATTTTATGATCAAATCAATGAAGAGTTCTTTTTTTCATTGACAGGATTCAACGTCACTCTCAGTAGACATGTCCTTTCTCGGTTCGGGGCCACAATCCGTGAAGAATCTCAATGGAAATTACGACAGCAACAGCGGCGACTTGTCGGTCAGCAATCATGAAAACAACGAAACTCAAGACGGGAACAATGATGTTACTAGAATTAGTCCCTCAATGAATTCAGTATCTTCAAATCAGTTGCTTTCAGCGACAAAATCCTGGCTGCAATGGCGAAACTGTGAGTTCAGTTAAAATCTTTATTTTCTTTATCGATTCTAAATCTATTGATTATTATTATTATTATTATTATTATTATTATTATTATTATTATTATTATTATTATTATTATTATTATTATTATTATTATTATTATTATTAT
>NW_015148974.1:1218939-1229301 GCF_001465965.1 Polistes dominula | reverse complement strand
AGACAGAATATAGCTATATAGTTTTTCCTATTCTCGGTCTCTTCTTTATGCTCTGCTTCGTAGTTATCGCTCCTGGTTGTATATGTGTGTGTGTTGTGTGCGACTGCATACTACGAAGCATAGACACATATAGAATAATTTCGATACTATACCTGTTTGTAGGTAGGAGCGATAGAAGGGTAGAAGAATAAACAGAGATAAGCACGTAGGTATGCGACAAAAATATAAGGTCCAAACGAACCGACGGTCGAAACAAAGAAAAAAGGTGTGAAGTCTGTCTTTGTAAGTTGTATAAGTGTGTAAGTCCTGTGTGAGTCTGGAAGGTATATATATACGTGTCATTTCTTTTCTATTTTTCTATTCTATTTTTCTATTTCTATTTAAAAATGTTTCTATTTTATTAAAAAATTTATATAAAATTTCTTATTTCGCAAATATTATCATTAATAATTATGAAATTTAAAGAATATAATAATTGTATTGTCTGGAATATTTTACAAAAAAAAAAAAATGATTACAAGATACATCAGAGAAAAAGAATTAGAGAACACTGTAGGATACATTAGGAGCAGATGACAAATTCCATTCAAAAGCAAGTAAATTACTGTCACATTTTTATTTTGCTTCTTAATAAAATATATTTGATACCTAAAGATAAACATGTCTATTAAATTTGATTTTTATATGTTTTTATAAAAAATATCCAAAGACATGTACTGACCCATGCATATAAGAAAATTAAATTATTAATTGTGATATTTGCGTATTTAAGCAACTTATACTAACTTTTCAATAAAATAAAAACATTTTCAAGATTTTGAACGCCCAGCGTGAATCGGTGGAGCTTACCACCGGGGCTGAAATTTGAAACTCGTAGTGTACACACGCTCGATAAGCTAAGAGAGCGATACGATTCAATGCATTTTTTAGATTTTTCGTTGTTTAGGTCTTTATTTAGACGAGAGTATTTAGAAAGATAAGTTTGTGGTCCAAAGAATAAAGACGAGATATGTTATAATTAATAAGGGTCTCGAAGTGTGGCAGGCTATAGAGTTGAAAAAACATTTCTAGAGAATATCTCTATTAGATCTCTCATTGCATTTTACCAGAACCTTCGTTCAGTCCAGCAGTATTTTCCATATGTTTTTTGTAAAGTCTTTATTTCGTCTATCCTAAAATGTTTGTTATACAGCGCAAGAATTTAGATGAAAACGGGAAATTGAAAAGCGTACTAACAAAAAAAATTTTATACCTGAGTTTCAAAAAAAGGATTATTTATATTTACTTAATTTCTGACGAATTATATTTCCTTTGATAAACATCCTACGATTTTGGTGTTTATTTATAACTATCGCATTCAGCATTCCATTTTTATTGCTTGAATTTGGAAAAGTGCACTTTTTATCAGCTATTCCACACAGAGACCATACCGGTGACCTTTATTATATATGGTAATNTTATTATTATTATTATTATTATTATTATTATTATTATTATTATTATTATTAATTAGTGTTAGGAATTCGAAAGTTCATTGCCGCAAATATTAAATTCCGCCAGTGTTCCCATCCCTGAGCGCGACCCCTCTATTCGCGGTCTTCGTAGCCTATTTCCTTAAGATCCCTCTTAATATTGTTCTCCCTTCTACATTTCGGTCTAACCAAAATCAATTGATATGCATTTTAAAAACAAATTATATTTTATCTTATCTTCCTTAAAGTGAGGAATAATAGAAAATTATGAACTACATTAGATCCCGAACGCAAAGAACAGGCGGGAAGAAATGTTAAAAATAGTCTTATTATTTAAATGTTTGGTTGAATTGTTACGCAAATAATAAAATATCTGCAATGAAATCTCCTTAATATTTAGGTATTTAATAATAAAATTTGAACGTTTCATTTTAGACATCCTTATATTTAACCGATCATTGAATGAAAACTTGGACATTCTTGCAAGAGGTCAAAATTTCGTTTTATCGTGCGAATTGATACGATAGATCTTCATTAGACTACTGTAACATTGTAACAATGTTATATCGTACAGCGTCTCAGTCGTGTTATTCATCTCTTGAATCTTTTTTCTATACTTATTTTTTCCCATTAATTTAACCATGTTTAATTTTTTTTCGGATCATGATTTTATCATGATTTTAGATTTAACATGTTGATTTGCAATCACTCATGACACCATCATGATTACAAAATAAGTAATTATTGATAAAAACATTTGGAGGTTAATGGTGGACAAGTTTAAAGTGTCGATTCTCGATTGTTTTAGATTGGCCAACTGGCTTTTTGCCAGTAACGCATGAACGATTAGCAATTAATAATATTGTCTACTATTTTGCTACGTTACTTTCACCCTGCTTCTCTATGTTTATTTATTTTTTTTCGCGCGATAAATTATACTGTCATGTTATTTTTTATTTCTTTCGGTTCTGCTTATTAGTCTTGTATTTTTCAAATAATATCACATTTTTTCAAATCTATTTTTCTTTCTTTCTTTATCTTTAATATTGATTTATGACTCTTTTATATGTAACTACATATTTTCTTTATTAAAGAAATACTTTTTCATTTTCTTTGCCCAAAAAAAAAATATAGTAAGATAGTAGTATAGTAGAAAATAAACACCATCTCATATTGGATAATAACACAGCGAACGGCATGTAATAACTCAAGAATTTGCATCCCAATTTCAGACTGTTTTTGAGCGTTACTTCCTTAATTAACTTTTGAATTCATATGCTCGCCATAACATGGCAGATATGTTTAATTTCTCCTCTCATCCGTTTATTACCATGCACCTGCTTATCGATGAATATACATATATAGGTTGCGAAGCAAGTTTACCTACCTGTTGCACGCTCTGATTCATCTATTTGCTCTTCTTCCTCGTTTAGCTTGTTTCTCGGCTTATTTCTCTTTGTTTGGGTTTAAATTTACCTTGAACCAAAGATCTTTTCTTCTATTTTTTCCCCTCTTATCAGTTTTAATTTTTATTTCAACCTACGTTAATGATCTTTTCATGAGAAATAGGAAAGAAAAAAAATTATAATATTCTAAATCCTTAACATCTTATTTCTCTAAATATATTAGAAACAACTTTAAATATTTTTCCAAAGATTGATCGATGATGTATTAGATTAAGAATTAGTGGTTTTTCTTCTAGTTGGATACTTTCATATGTTTAAATGGTTGTACTATGATTATTATAATTTGTAACAAGATTTAATCTTTTCAACGATCTACACAGTTTGCACGGCAATCATTCTGATTTTATGTACGTTCTCTGTAATTATTCTATAGTGAAGTAAAATTACGAGCAATGCGTACGATTCGTTGGATATAAATTTAAAGACACGTCAAAAACATAATTATGAATAGAAAGAATATCTAAGAATATTAGCAAATTTATACCTCATTGGATAAGAGTTTTTCCGTGTATGCATACTCTGTTACTTATGCAATTTTCTTATAATATTTTTATATTTTTCTCTGTCAAATATGAGCTTAGGAAAAAGTATTGATAAATTTTTAATAATCAAAATATTGAAACAAGTGACAAATGTAGATTCGTTGATTCACACAAATGTCTCGATAGTTTTAATCAGTCATTATTTTACTGACAATAAATAAAACTTTTATTTACTGTTGTGAAAAAAATTCAAAAGAAATTAGAAAGTTAGAGAAAGATTAAAAGAAAAAGAATTAAGCGAGCGTTACGGATATATGTCCATTCGTATCGTTGAGCTGCATAATTCCGTTGGTAAAAACTACATATTCTCATCCTTCTTATTAAAATACAATATATATACATATATATACATTAGGGTGGGTCAAAAAAATAAATTATTTTTTTTTCTTACAAGTAACACGGAAAAATGGGTTGCTAGACACCTTAAAAAAATTCTCACCAAATATGAGCTCTTAATTTTAATAGAAAGATCCTCCGCATCGCAGTTTTTTATTTTTTTTCTCAGTCCAATAGAATAAAATTCATACCTCATCATTAATTGATTGTACAGAAAAATGTTCTGGAAGAATCTTGTAGGAAATTTAATGCTCTACAAAAAAGGTATATTATATATTTTTTCCGTAAACCTCACCATTTCAATGATATTGAAGATTTAAGTTTGATTATTTTAAGACAAATTTCATTTTTGTTTATGAATTTTATAACTCGACAATAAATGACTATTATAAAAGGTCCAATACAAATTTTTGTAGGAAATTAACTGCTCTATAAAAATGGTGTCCTATGTTTTGGCGATTAAATTAAGCGTACAAAAGATATTCATCATCAAACTTTTTTGTTAGAGAGCATCAAAAAAATTACCCTACTTGCAACAAAAAATTGTTTGAAAATTAATAACTCAGTTGAAAATTGAAATAAAAAACTTTTGATAAATAATGTACAATTTATTTTTTTAAATGTAGACAGAGATACTTACACATAAAAAAAACTTGAAAAATATTTTGAAGTTTCTCAGTTGATAACAACTAAAATTCGTGTAAATTTTCTCAAAACTTATAAATTCAATTTAAATTGAAATTTCTTGAATATCTAATCAAAAACTTTTAAAATCAGTACACATGAAAGTTTGATGATGAATATCTTTTGAACGCTTAATTTAATCGCCAAAACATAAGACACCATTTTTATAGAGCAGTTAATTTCCTACAAAATTCTTCCAGAACATTTTTCTGTACAATCAATTAATGATGAGGTATGAATTTTATCCTATTAGACTGAGAAAAAAATAAAAAACTACGATGTGGAGGATCTTCCTATTAAAATTAAGAGTTCATTTTTGGTGAGAATTTCTTTAAGGTTTCTAGCAACCCATTTTTGCGTGGCACTTGAAAAAAAAAGTCATTTTTTTGACCCACCCTATAATATACATATATATAAAATATATAGATTTCCTTTCTCTTTCTAACGTTCTTCTTTAACCGCTTATCTCTTTCTCTGTCTCTATACCTTTTTTTCTATCAAACTTGTCATTCTTCATTTCCACTTATTTTTTTATTTCTCTTTTAATATTTTCATTTTGCCAGTTTCGTTAGCGATTAGAAACGGACGAAGACTTTTCGTTTTAATAATCTTCTATCCTTTTCTTTTTTATCTTTTTCATATTCTTTCTTTTACCGACTTTATCAAAATTCCGATTTATTACGATAATAGTAGAATTGTATTAAAGTTCTTTCACACTTAACGATCGATTTATCACAACGATTGGTTGTCGATCAAACAATTGAAGTGGCAACTAATTTTATTGGGTTGTTTAAAAGTTTTATAAATTAATACAAATAGGCAATAACTAAACACTTTCTTGGATGTTGTTCTTATGAAGTAAAACTGACCGAAAAAAAGTAATACTTTTCTCAATCAACCATCCAGTACGATTGGTGAAATTGAAAATAATATTCTACTCGGAGTCAGTTTGATTACAAATCAGACAATTTGTTGCGGTCGTTTGCCATTCCATGTAACTGTTGACTAGTATGTCGATAGTAATTCTGTCGTAGAAAAGCGAAGTGATTGATTCTACATTAAAAATTTTATAACAACTTCTATCTGTCAATCGTTTAATCATTTGCCGTGAAAATACCTTTAAGTATGTTTTGCATTGTTGATGAAAATTATAAGCGACTATTAGATTTAAGAGAATGTATGATTTTACATATTTAGTTGCGATAACTACGAACGATTCACAGCTGACTTTCAAGTCGCCGTGACCAATGGAATACATTGAATCAAGTGCACGCGTTCTCACTATGAACAACTTTCTTGTATGTCTGATATTGAACACTAGCGGATTTAGCTTTCGAGGAGCCAGAGGTTAGCCGATATCAAAATCAGAAATTATTATGTTCATCCTTGTAACATAAACTAAGCTGATTATAGGAATAATGAGTTCTTATATTTTTCTTATTTTTTTTATCTTTTGGAAGTGTTACCCTATCATTATAATTATTTTTTCGATGTACAATTTGTTCTTACAATACTAACCAATTCAAATTGTCGACAATTTATCGAAGCTTCCCACGACTTTTATATTAATGACAGAAATAATATTATATACCAGTGTACAAGATATCTGTTATTCATCTTTGTTTTTCTTCCATGTCTTATTCCTTGTTGTTTCTTTTGCTTTTTGTACATTAATTCTGCATTTCTTAAAAGATAGTGTAGAGACTTTTCAACTATTTATGAGATGCAATTTGTGCTGGCGTAAAGAAGATATCTCAGTATAATGATTGTTATCAAGTTTTATATCATTTTAGAAAAACTCTATTTATTTTTTATAAGATTTTTGAAATTTAAAATATGATAATATGTAACCAGTAAATTGACATAGTTTGAAATGTTTTAGATTTATTGTTGTAACATTATTTGATCGATTGTTATTATTCATCTTTTCGTAAAGATTACAATGAAAATAAATTTTTTTTCAGATTTAATGTTCGTATTTAATAATCATTAAAATGGATTTTTCGGTAAAAAATTTGTCAGCAAATCATTTCGCTGTACTGAAAAGTAATGAGGTCAAATAATTACTGAATAAATTATAATGATAAAGATAGTGAAATTTCTTTCATTATAAACCAATTAAGAACAAAGGATAGTATTCAAAGAATCTTATTTTAGTTAAAAAGATTTCATAACTTGCATGCAAATTCTTCGTTATATACGATGCTCATAAATTGTTTCACTCAATTTTATCAACTTTTTCTATTAATTGTATTGATAAAAGGAATTTTAGATGAGTGCGGATGCATAAATTACATCTCTGTGATATATAACTATTATCGTATAACTCAACATCATAAGATGTAACTCATTCAACTCATATATCGATATTTGCAAGTATCAAGTAAAACGTGCCCATTTTATAAATACCCATATCTTTAGTGAATTGCTATATACAAAATATCCTGTAATGTTGAACGATCTCAACTGAAAGATCATTATTATTCAATGAACAACGACGTCTTGTTTGTCCTCATTCAAATATGAACTCGGCTTCGTTTTTTCCTCATTTTCTTCACATTTTAATTAGCTATTTTCTTAATTTATTTCAATCGTCTTTGAGTCTTAAGAAAGGAAAATATTATTATTCGCAGTAGTCGTACGATGAATGATTTAGTTCCTGTAGAATAAAAATGATGCTGTCTTACACTCATATTCGCCACATGACGAAAGACATTTATCATTTTCCTCAATCTTTTGAAATCGTTTTCTCATAGCATATAAATTAAATAAGATTAACAATAACGTTTATCGTCATAATTATTATTATTAGTATAATTAAGTTAATCAAGGATCTTTACAACTAAACACACCTAATTTATATAAATTAACATAATTAGTAAATTGCATAAAAATATATTATGTATAAAGTGAAACTTTGTATCAATTTTGCAGCAATTCAATCGGTGTCTTTTTACCAAATTTAGTATTTATTTATAAAGTAATCATATATCTCTTATTCTTCGAAATAGTCTCACCACGATCAATTGTTTTCGATGATTTCGGTTCATTTTTCAGGCAACTAACAAATTCCTTGACGTAAAGAAGATAGCGATTTGAATACAATAAATTTAATATCAAATTAATTGTTACATCTAATAATTAATAGAAAATTATCCTCCTCGAAAATTTTAGTTGCAAGGCTGTACATTTTCTTTTGTATTATTTAAATTTTTTTCGAATATTGTTAAGTAAAAATTATATATAGTAAGTTGATAATGTTGATAGAAATAAGATAGATTTATATCGATGACATTTAATTCAGGGACGGATTCTAATGTATTTTTGAATGCATCTTCGGATTCGAACACCAGTAGTACCAACTGGCGTACCGTACAGAGGTGCACACTCTGCCGCAATCACGGTGTTGTCAGTTCTGTTAAGGATCACAAGAGGTTTTGCTATTTTAGAACATGTCAATGTAAATCTTGTTATAATACCCGTAAAAAACGGAAAGAATCGGCGAAAAATACCGCAGATAAAAGGGCAGCTGCCCAAGACAAAAAATATATGGACAACATCCGTGAGGTAAGTAACGTATTGATTCGTTTTTTTATCTATATTCAATTTTATTTCTATTAAAATGTACGTTTAAAGTGTACATTGTTTATTTGTTGACTTAGCTAGTGAAGACGACAATGCCTCCGCAACAAATAAATTATATACCACCTGTTTCACAACCACCGTGGAGCGTCGAAGGCAATTATGTTGGTGATGGCATTAACCATTTAATTAGTACTCCGACTCCGAGAAAGGTGCCAGTTGATCGAATAATACCTCCTTTGATCGATTCGATTCAATCAGAACCTAGTAAGTTGATTTTTTTAATTTTTTATTATTACTTTTTTGCCCTAAGAAACATTGTTTATTTGCTAGTAATCTGTTAACACTTTTAATGTGTATACTTTTCATCAAGAGATAAATTTTTAATTTTTGTTATGACGAGTATACTTGTCATACGAAAAGAAAACTACTTTTTGATATTTTAATGAAATCTAAGGAATATTAATCAATTGCAAAATTTTAAAGTATTTGCGATAACAACAAATTAAAAGGATTTGTGTCTTGTTCTGTTTTGTATTTGGAATTTCTCGAATTTTGTCTTGAAATTTCATTCGAAATATTATTAATAGTATATGCCAAATATTACAAAGTTTTTGTTTCTTTTCATGTTCCATTCATTAAATAAATATAATTTAATTCTACAACAATTGCACATACATATTCTGTGCCTGACAAGTATATTAATCTCTTAATTTTTTATTATAAAGCAAAAATATATATTTTGAAAATAGAGCTACGAAGCTTAACAAGTAAATTAAATACCTTAAATAATCGAGAAGATTGAGAAATTGAAGATATGTTTTTATAAATAGAGATTCTGAAGAGTGAACAATCGGTTTTAATTCGTGCGGAAGTTCCAAACCGTGCTCCATTCGTGCGAGTTTGCTGAAGAGGGAGGGTGCACACTTATAACGTCGTTCACAGTGATCCCAACGAAATTCAAGCCACTCTTTCACTTGACAACCCAACCGAATGTTAACCCTGCTTTTACGAGCGTCTTCATTGGCTGTGGAGTCGTTCGAAGCCGGCTAATATAATACGAACTTATAACCAAAGCCGAAACCTAGGAGTCTCGATTTTTACTTTTACGAGCAGGCTCGTTTTTAAAAGTTATCGTTATTTTGCTCGTTCTCGGTTGAAATAGTTTGTTCACGGACATATAAATGACCTCTCGAAGAAGTAGCAAGCGTGGAACCCGTATAGGATGGTGGCTTCGTCACGATGTCATGGAATCTTCATTTCAAAAAGATTCTTTCGATGGATTAAGTGTCCTTCCATGAATATCCTCCTTTCTTCTTAATAATTAGAAATTACCAAGCATGTTTCATAAATCTTCTTGTCACATATTCAAGATTTTATTAAAAGTAATATGACCAATTGAATAAAAACTTGTTAAACAAAGTTGAATTTAAGAAATGAACATTTCATAGATTCATCTTTTAAGTTTTAAGCATTTGCAAATGAAAATATATCAGTTTACCTTGTATATACTAATGAAGTAAGAGAGGATCATTCAACGTTATACTTAAGCAAAATATTTTCAGATTTTTTCCGTCTGGTTTGTTTTTGGTCTTTAAATTAAGTATCGGAAGAGATTTTATGATAGCTGTTCGTATGAACCCTCGTAAATGGCTAATTGATTTACAGTCGACGCATTTCCACAGATTCACGATGATGAAATTAATGTGAGGTCACGATGTCTCCGTTTTTGACATCGTCGGGCAAACGTAGATGTAGGTGAAGTACTAATAGTAGCAATAGTAATAATATTAATAGGAAAAGTTACATGAACGTCGATAATACGTTGAAAGGTGAAACAGAAAGAAAAGGAACATTGTTACTTTGAAGTGTGCTGGTTTTATATGTGTAATAATTGAATGTTTGTGTGTATATGGGGTAGAGTTAAATATGAACGCTTGCTAGTGTTAGAAGGGTGTCGTCGCAGAGGAGATGAGAGAATTTGAGCGCGCGAGGGGTGATTACGAGAAAGTATATGGGACTGTAAAGTTTCCATTTACGAGCTTACATTTCGAGGCATCGAGTAGGCGCTTTTAACCCTTTCGCTACTACGAGCGACTATAGTCGCTCTCCATGTGATGCCACTCAGGTACTACGGGCGACTATAGTCGTTTTCCATGTGATGCCACTCAGGTACTACGGGCGACTATAGTCGCTTTCCATGTGATGCCGCTCAGGTACTACGGGCGACTATAGTCGCTCCCGCTAAAGATGTCGCGTAATTGTATATATGATAAGCGC
>NW_015148974.1:1181895-1217044 GCF_001465965.1 Polistes dominula | reverse complement strand
CATTCCATTTTTATTGCTTGAATTTGGAAAAGTGCACTTTTTATCAGCTATTCCACACAGAGACCATACCGGTGACCTTTATTATATATGGTAATAATATTATAATAAATAAATCCTACAATTATCTTACTTTTGAAACTGTGCATTCGTCTCATTCTCTCGAAACTTAGATTTTTGAAGGTTTCACTTCTAACACGTGTGATCTGCACACATGTTTTTCTTTTTTTTTACATTTTTTACTATTCTCATCGTGAGATAATCGTTTATGCCAAGAAAGTTTTCATTTTATTATATTTCTTTTTCTTTCTTTTATAGATTAGATATCTCTTATTTCTTTCCTTTTTTACGCGTTTATACGCAGCTAACAATTTTCTTTTAATATATTGTATCACACGTTGTGCCTATTCGACAGACAAAGTTTATCGTTACCACTTTCCAATGTGTTCATCTTTTATATGTTTTCTTAGAAATACGTACGTATTTCGAAAACATATCATGTTTAACTTTCTTATTAGTAAAAGAAATAAAAGTACGAATAACATTTGTTTGCTTAATTACATTCAATTGTTTAAGTAATAATATCGAGATTATTTAGTAGTTAAATCAGAGAAATGGTTGAATTCGTTTTTCACTTTTTTTTCTTTAAAGTATCATGGAAATTTGTACAATAACCGAACACTCTTTTCATTCGTCGGTTTTCAAAAAAGGCTCGCTCGTAAATCACTACAAATTTCATAATCGGCTTCCTTTTTCCCCCAGTTTGATTATCGAGTCTATAGCTTCTCGTTGACAGACGGTTAACTTTCGAAATTTCTTGTTCGTTTTATACTATACTTTCTGTGAATAAAAAAGAAAAAGTCTAAAAAGAAATAAAAATAGGGAGAGAGTGTAAAAAAATTAAGTGCATTTAGTACTATACGATACGATAGCCTAACGTTTTTGAAATCACAGGATAACATGGGGTATTATTTATGGTCTTCTTGAATTAGGGACGAACTGTACAAAGAGTTCACGAGTTTGTTCGTGGGTAGGTCAAGATCTTAAAAGATGAAACCCTTAGGTTATCGTTCTGGTCAAATGACTTTTATATCTTACAATGTAAAAATATTTCATTGAACTGTAATAAAATCAAAACCAATAATTGTAAGTAAACTTTGCTTTTACTTCGCGGTTATTATATAATTGATATAAATGGTTAAACGAGTTCCTTGATATTTAAATATAATACTTTAGTAATGTAAGTTGTTCAATGTTGTTTTGGCTTTGGAAAAATGTAATAAACAAAAATGTAATATTTTTTTCAAAAAGTACCTACATCCTTTCGAGTATCATCATATTTTTCTAAGTTACGCGATAAGTGAGCTGACGTTTGAATCATTAACAAAAAAATAAAAATATTTCTCGATAAATTTCTTGTTTTCTTATTACAATAAATAATGTCAATATATTTTGTGAAATAAAAATTTTTATGAATAATAACTACGTTCGTTTAAATTTGTTTTAATCGTATTTTTCCGTTCAAAATACAAATTCTTACCGTTTTATCGTATTTATATCTTCTTTGATTGCACGGATAAAATTGTAAGAACAAAAAAATTATAAGATTCCTTTATTTCTACATAAGTATATGCATACATTAGTTCGTATGTTTGTGTATAAATATATAAGTATACGACTTTTATGTCGTGCTCATACGATCGTTCGAATTCTTCGGCAAGTTTATTGCGTTACTCTCGTTTTCCTCTTCTCTCGGATTTTGCTCCTCACTAATTTGTTTTTTGTTTTTGTTTGAAAAAGTATATTTTTATTTCAAACTCTTTTTAACATACATAACATAAGTAAAAAACATCTTACAAAAAACTTAGACTGATAAAAAAAATTGGCTATGATTTGTAATAACAAAGTATAAATCTAGTCATAGTGTTTAACATAAATATGTCTATCTCATCTTTAGTTATTATTTATACAAGAATTTGGTTGCCGCGGTGGCATTTAATATAGCACTCTTCACCAATACGATGGTGAAACGAT
This sequence comes from Polistes dominula, assembly GCF_001465965.1. The sequence goes on along the minus strand of NW_015148974.1, from coordinate 1,215,013 downwards.
TCGGCTTCTCTGACTTGGTTTATCCCAGAAATTCAGTTTATAACTGCTGACTCCACTAAGTTTTATTAAATCTTACTCTATCTGTTTCTTTATCTTTCGTGCTCCACCTCCTTTTTTACTCTTTCTTTTTTTTTTCTCTCTCTGTCTTTTCTATTCTATCATCTCCGTTCCTTTTCTAATGAATAGTTTTCTCCAATTTATCTCTCTTATTTTCGTTCACCGAAACGAAATTGCTTAACCTTAGTTTAAGATCAAATAGCGATCTTACTGAGCGCGTTTGCTAAATTTATGTATCTACCTTTTCATTCAACAAACGTCGGCTTTCAAACGAAATCGAGATGCCTCACCGATAATTTATATCTCATAAAATAGAAACAATGAAGCCTAATAAGTGAATAAAATGAGTAATAAACTATTTTTAAAAAGTATTAATAAACCTATCCCATACGTAATGTAATTATTCAATAAATATAATAATATTATTATAATTTATTCAATAATTATTATAATAATAACAATATATAATAACAATACATAATAATATTATTTTTATCATTTATTAAATTTATTTAATTTTTTGTTCATTTAAATCAATCGAAAACGCTTACGTGATGGGGGTCTACGATAGTAATGATAATTTAAAAATAGATATTTTTAGAAGAATGTCATTCGTCTATGAGACATCAATTGGATTCTCTTTGGTCTTTAGAAATATCGTCCGTTTATTTTCAAGACGCGTCGTATCTTCGCTTGGAAGCGTAAGATAGTTCAGGATCGTTCAGTCGAGCGTGAGAGACACGGTCGTAGCCTGCGTTGAGGTTTCTTTTTCAATTTTACGACGTTGCTTCGAAGTAGTTATGCGAATCCGTTGGGTTAGTCACTCAGCCGGGCCGAGCCGGGCCGGGCCGGGACGGGACGGGACGGGACGGGACGAGTCTTTCTTCTTCAGCTATTTTTCTCTTTCTTACTCTTTTTACTTCTCTCTCTCTCTCTCTCCCTTTCTCTCTTCCTTTTCCGCGAGTTACCCTTTGTCTGGTTTGCCATCGGCATCGAGAACGAAGAAGATGACGCCGGCGTTAGCACTGATGCGTAAGTTACGATCCTTCAGAGCATAGTGCGATACAATTCGCGAGATGTAAAGAAAATTCACGGCTTTTAACGGAATAACGAATAACACCACGAGACGATGACGACGGAAATGATAATGACGAAAACGATGATGTGACCTTTCCTTTTCTTTCGTTCTTTTTATTTTTATTTTTATTTGTTTTTTGATTTACATCCTGATCGGGGACGTCAATGTTTCTTACTTTTTACCTACCGCAGCAGCATCGTTTTTAACTCTTGTCATATGGTTTTCTTTTCTTTTCTTTTTTTTCTTTTTGATCAAATTAACAATATTATACACGTAAAAAGTATTTATTTATTACACACACACATATATATACATATATATATTAGGGTTGGCCAATAAAATGACATTTTTTTTTTCAAGTGCCACGCAAAAATGGGTTCCTAGACACTTTAAAAGAATTCTCACCCAATATGAGCTCTTAATTTTAATAGGAAGATCCTCCGCATCGCAGTTTTTTATTTTTTTTTTTTTCAGTCTAATAGATTAAAATTCATACCTCATTATTTATTGATTGTACAGAAAAATGTTCTAGACGAATTTTGTAGGAAATTTAATGCTCTACAAAAAAGGTATCTTATATATTTTTTCCGTAAACCTCACCATTTGAATGATATTGAAGATTTAAATTTGATGATTTTTAGACAAATCTCATTTTTGCTTATGAATTTTATAACTCGACAATAAATGACTATTAAAAAGTGCACAATACAAATTTTTGTAGGAAATTAACTACTATATAAAAATGGTATCTTATGTTTTGGCGATTAAATTAAGCGTTCAAAAGATATTCAGAGACAAACTTTCATGTGTCTGATTTCATTATGCCTCTCTCATAGGAGCCCTCATCCCTATTGGCAAAAAAGTGAGATAACCAATTTTCACAAGCCTCTTTTGAGGGCAGTTTAGTACTGCCAAGAGCATTTTGCATGGACCGGAAAAGGTGGTAATCACTTGGTGCCAGGTCCGGACTATACGGCTGGTGCGATATAACCTCCCATCCAAGCTCCCGGAGTCTCTGCTGGGTCGTCAAAGATGTGTGCGTTCTAGCGTTGTCCTGATGGAACACAACACCCTTTCTATTCACCAATTATGGCAGTTTCTGGTCAAGCGCCTGCTTCAATCTGGTCAGTTGTTGACTGGATATGTCCGAATTGAGTGTTTGGCCATAGGGCAGTAGCTCATAGTAGATGATTCCCTTCCAATCCCACCAAACACACAGTAAAACCTTCTTGGCCGTCAATCCGGGCTTGGCCGCCGTTTGGGATGCTTCGCCGGCCTTCGTCCACGATCTTTTACGCTTTACATTGTCGTATGTGATCCACTTTTCATCACCAGTCACTATCCGCTTCAGAAATGGGTCGATTTTATTGCGATTCAGCAGTGTATCGCATGCATTGATTCGATTAAAAAGGCTTTTTTGCGTTAAGTCGTATGGCACCCAAACATCCAGCTTTTTTTTGTATCCAGCCTTACTCAAATGGTTCAAAACGGTTGTATGAGTGGTATTTAGTTCCTGGGCTATCGATCGAGTGCTCACATGACGRTCTACYTCAATTAATTYCATGACTTTATCAACATTTTCGACGATTGGCCRACCAGAGYGTCGTGCATCTTTGACATCAAAATTTCGARAACGGAATCGAGCAAACCATTCCTGTGTGYGACGATCACTTACAGCATCCTCACCGTAAACCGTACAAATTTTTCGGCATGTTTTTGCAGCGTTTTTGCCTTTTTTATAGTAATAAAGCATCACATAGCGTATTTCTTCGGAAATTTTACTCAGTTTCAATGGAATATAACTTTTGACACGCACGACGAATTGCGAAACTGTCTTCATAGAGAATGTAACTTGAAATATCATTTTTCAAACGGCGTATAGTATAACCTGATACAAATCCTACAAACCGAGATTTCGGCGCTAGAACTATCTATTGGCAAATTCCGCGGATACTTTCTTTCCAATCCAATATATGAAGAGATTGTAAATAGAATTTATTCAAAGATAGTTGAATACGTTTATGTCAGTGTGAATCATTTTAGTGTATACATATATATGTATATATACTATTATTATCAATTATATTATATTTTTTTACTCACTATTATATTATATTATATTTAGTTATTTTATACCATACTATAATATTGAAATTCTGTGTATACAATCAGGACCTCCCTTTTAATTGTTTACGTTGAAATTATTCCAATTGGCAATCCTATCTGCACGAAAGGCAATGAAAAATTGGTTCCAGGGATCGTTATTACTTTCGATATAGTCTGTTTGAGATTTCTACAAGATGTGTATACATATTTTCTTTTCGAACTTATCACGAGAGATGGACCTTTTTTCTCTACACGTTTTCTTGACACGCAACAAGCAGATCTTCGCGTTAGTCTTCGTTTTTAAGAAAAGAAAAAAAAATACAAAATAAGGAAAAAATAAAATTACAAATTAACTTCGAGTTGATTTAACAGAAGATAAATTCTCTCGTTGTGTTCGTTATGTTCGTTGTGAATCGTTTCCACGAAAGCAGGTAATCTCAGAGGTGAGTCAACTACGCGACACCGAGCGAGGTCAAGAGAGGAAGGAATAAAGGGAGACCAAATAGAAGGGGTAGAAGTTCTTCGGGGATTAATAGTAAGATGGGGCCCCATGGTCTAGCAAATTGCTCCTTTCTCTCTTTGTCCTTCTTTTTTTCATTTTTACGATGCACTGGGTTAAATGATGTGTCATTTTTCTTCCCCTCGTTTTATCCTTTCTACTTTGACGAACTTATTACTATCACAAAAATGTCATAAAATATTGACATTCGGCATTTGCTCATAATAATTATTGTTGACGTACTTTTTGTTAACGTATTGTAATATTGTCTCATCTAAATGAATGAATTTTTTATCGGAAAAGTGAGATGTTTCTACTCTTTTCCTTTTACAAACTCGAGTAACTTATCTACGAACACCTTCTCATATTTATCTAATAGTATTAAAGAGGTCGCGTCTTTTTATCGTCCTTCTGGAGTCAATGGTACACGGTTTTTGTTTTTCTGAACGGGTCACTCATCCATTTTACTAACTTTGTCCACGGGTGCAAGTAATCCAACGTGACTAGACCGTTGACATTTTATCACGGCGACATGATAATTAAATTTGCTATGTTTAATATTAGAGAAGAGGATACTAGTAAATAATTGCATTATTTATATTATCGAACAAGTTGAAAGAAATTCTTGTTAAATTGAGTATCTTTAAGCATGACCACAAAAAGATTTTTTCTTTTATTCTCGCGTTCTTGAAAATCTTTATTACTTATTCGTTTTTTTTCTCCCTCGCAATTTCTTCAAGGGCAATGATCCCTTTGGCATCTTGAGTAATGATCAGGGGTGTTAATAGTCTTTTGTCTTTCTATTTATCTGCTTATTTTTCTCTATCTTTTTCTCTCATCTTACCTCATTATAAAGACACATGAATGCACATGTCCAAGAATACGAAGAATTGTATTTAGATAGAGAGAGAAAGAGAGAGTGCGTGACGCCATCGTTTTCTTTTTCTAGACCGGAGATTCATATTACAGAGAAAACACGTTTTCAACAAAGTCTCTTCTTGAACATCCAACGTGTTCAACATACTGTACTAACCTCCATGGGTTTCACGATGGTCCTTCGAATCAAATCACAATCGAATCACCGTCCAACCCCTTTCAAACTTTTATCAACGTTTTATGTTACAATCGATGCATGCTTCTGATGACTGGTCCGATACGTCTCGTCTCGTTTCGTCTCTTCTCTTCTCTTTTATATTTTTTTTTCATCTGTTCATTTTATTTCATTTTTTTTTTTTTAACGATGAAAGTGCTATCTCGGTAATACATGCAATCACATTGACAGCAAGTTCGTTATCGGAAGAAAATAAGTAAAAAAAATATATTATCTTACACATTGCTGACCACCTACGTAGTATATTTTTCTTTCCATCTCCTTTTTTCACAGACGTACACATATGTAAGCTTGCACGTCGTGTTTTCATGCATGAAGCGTCGCTTTGCTTGCTGGCTAGCAAGCAAGCAAGCAAGGATTTTATGGGAACGCTTGACAGGATAGAATTTTACTACATCCGAAATGTTGTGTCTCATAAAAACCGGGCCACACTTCACAACCGTTCCTATATTCGTCAGCCACTTCCGTGGAAACTTATTTCGATTTTACATTGACTATTTTTATGATCCAAAAAGAATTGTTGTTTTAAAAGAATCATCATTACTTACAGTTTCTTATACTAACACAAGTGTTATATATGTATATATGTGTACTTACTATATATATATAATTTTTTTTATTTTTATGTGTCATATAAAAATAAATTTCAAAATATTTAAAACGACTTATGGTGCGTAGAAAAAATATAAGTATTACATTCACACATCATTTATTTTTCATTATAATAAATAGTAATGATAAATTAATTACAACGAAGACTAAAAGTATAAGAATATAATTCAAAAAATCCAAATATTTCCTAATCTGTATTAATTTTCGTTGCAAGCGAATGACGGGACATTCTCTCGAATACTTTTCCCTCCTCTCCCTCTTTCTCTGTCATCGAAACGATCCCTCTCCTACCTTCAACCAGGCAAGAAGGCTCCGATTACTCGAGTACACAACAGTATCATTGATACAAAGCACTGCCTCCAAGCACRGTCATCCATCCATCCTCTGTCCTAGCATAACGCAATTCGCAGACTGTTCGAACAGATTCGTGGTAGGTAGGAGAGTGTTGCGAGGGTCAGGGGGCACACAGTCTCTGGCTACGTTTATCTCGTGCAATACGAGCACCTTCCTCAACCAGCCTCGGAAAATAGTTCTCTCTTTCTTTTTTTCTTTTTCTCTTTTTCTCTTTCTCTCTCTCTCTCTCTCTCATTTTTTCCTACTCCTTTTATTTTTATGTCTCTCTTTTTTACGAATTTTTCTGCGATCCTTAATACGTTTCTGCGTTACCAAGAGTGTACGTTTTTATGTACTACTAGGAACTGATTTTCCCCATACTTCAGCCTCTTCTCATACGATTCTATTACATTTGCTATTAGACACGAAAATACTATGATCTTTATATATAGATATACATTTGATTGAAAAATCAAAAATAGAAAATCTATTTCATATGTAAGACTAATTTTTTTTATAAAAAAAAATGTAATCTCGTGAATTTGACGCATTGTTTATTTGTAAATTATATATATAAATATAAAATGAAATTACTTTTTGGATAATATGAATTAATACGTTTAATATACTTTAATAGAAGCAATAATCGATCTTTAGCACTATAGTATAAATGAAATTACGTTTTGGATGATTGGCTATCTTAAATTTGTATACTTTATATTAATTTTCCGAGGTCGAAAAATAAATCTTATATTCTTAAAGAACTTTCCCTTTACGAGTGTACCCTTAATGTACCAAAGTGTTACGTATCATTAGGTCAAAGGTTATGTCATTTAACGAGGACCTACCAAAGTCGAAGTTGTATATCAATCAGGTTGCAAGCGATGCTATCATGTTAACAAGCAATCTCCATCTTGTGCACTCAACTGTAGAAACATGCGTGTCAAGTTCTTTAACCTTCTTTGTATTATTAATACGAGATCTGGCTGCAAGATTAGTGTACCTATCGAATTTTTGCTAAAAACCTAATTTTTACGTATATTTATGATTAGGAGAATATATATCTACCAGATTTTCTATCAAAATGTGGCCGCTAGTATTTTTAATTAAATTATTGTTAATTGATTTTTGAGAAAAAATTCACTCACTTGGTTTTTAAATAAAATATCATCCACGTCACGGCAATATATGTAAAGACTTTGAAAAATCACGATTGCCGTTGCGCACTTGACCGCACCTCTTCGCAGTCAGGTGTAAACAGGTATGATTTTCATATATTTATACGTTCATAACGAACATTTATTATTTATATATCAAATTAAAGATAATTTTTTTCTGTTTATTATGATATACGATTTCCTAATTAAATCTGGCCGCAATTAAGGCTTGCCGGCTGTTAAAAATGGTAATAATTAAAGGTAGAATGAGAGAGAGTTATTGCGCAACATCACTTGTCAAACGAGGATAGCGATTGTCAGCCGCACGACACTTTAAAGCCCCTGCGCATGCGTCGATTGCTAATGTTCTCAACCACTGGTGCAAACAGTAGCTTCAAAACAGCGTGGTTAGAATAATAATGTCGCAGCTTTTCAGTTGAAGTGAATTTTTTTTCAAAAATTAATTAACAATAATTTAATTAAAAATACTAGCGGCCACATTTTGATAGAAAATCTGGTAGATATATATTCTCCTAATCATAAATATAAGTAAAAATTAGGTTTTTAGCAAAAATTCGATAGGTACACTAATCTTGCAGCCAGATCTTGTATTATATTATCCCCATAACTCTGTTTAAAATGTAATACCAAAAGCGTTATTAATTTGATTTTCAATGTAATACGATTCGTCTTAATATTCCATTATTTATTCTTTGTAACTTTAATCTTGATAATCGTTGGAAAAACATCATGAGACGTGATCGTAAAATATTGTACGCGAAATGAAATAACAATGATATTTTCAAGCATATCGATTCCAATTCGTTTGTTTTTACTCTAATAATCATCTAAATTTATACGAAGGAATAACGTCTAACTCTTGATAATAATGATTTTATTGCAACCGATAGAAATGTAATTCTTACGTTACGCGTTTAATATACTTTAATAGAAGCAATAATTGATCTTTAGCACTATAGTATAGCATATTTAATTCTTTTCTCTCCAGCAGGTCATGTCCTTTAAAAGTTAATTTTTATTCAGTTGTTATTTTGATTACAAACAAATCCCAACTTCCGGTTTCACGTGACTTATCGTAGTTTTGGTTATCGGACACCTTTCGTCGAGTAAAACGTTTTACTTCACTCCGTTGTATCGAAAAGACCCACATTGAAGTCGATATACATATTTTATTTCTTTTGGTCACCGTGAGCGTTTATTAAATATTGTTCAAATTTCTTTTTTTTTCTTTTTAAATGGAATATGTACTATCGAAAAAATATACGAGTAGCAAGTTTTATGTTAGTAACAAGAGTTATTGGGCATAGCAATTCAGAAACAAAAGTAACACGATGCGATCAGTTTAACGTGTAAATACATATGACTCTGACGCGGGCAGGTGGGTGAGAGCATGCGTGTCCGTTCACTTCCGTTATGTCGTATTTATGCAGAAAGAACTTTCTAAGAAACTTCTTAAGTTATATAATTCTTGTAGAATATATAATTTCATTATATTACAATAATTTTATTTCGATACTTTAAATGTCTCATACTGCATCAGTAAATTAATTCAAAGCTAACTGCAAAGCTTTGCTAACATTTTCTTATTATGAAATGTGAAATAAAATAATCAAACGATAATCTAAGAAATCTATTCTATCTATTTCTAAGAAATTTTGATGAGTAGTTTCATCTACAAATCTTGAAAACGATTTTTTTTAACTTCGTTAAAACGTATTTTTTTTTATTGAGTTATTCGAGTCATTACATCATCTTACAATTGTAAAGTTTATATCTTAAACATTATTCGCGCGTGAACAGAACAAATGCACGTTGTTTTTTCAATATTTTTTAATTCCTACATATGGTATGTGGTTTCCTTATAATATATATTAATTATTAAATATAGTATTTAAAAGTTATCCTACTGTTTATTTTAGAAATTTTGTTTGATTGCGTTTGGTTTATAGTTGCTTATTTTCACATAGCTTATTATAATAATTTTTTAAGCATACATGTGTACATAAATACGTATATCTATGCATATACCGTCCCATTTATTTTTTTAGTCACGATCATACTATATGAAATAAGAGGAGCAAGCTCGGATTTTATCTTAATGTATCTTCATATCAGAAATCTTTCGTAAACGAACGCAGCAACGTATGCGATTGATTTATTATAATCTTCTTGGGAAAGTAAGCATCGAATAAATGACACAATTGTATTTTATAAACATTCTCGTACCCTCACAGTCTTTAATATTTATCGTCGAAACTTTTTTCCAGTTAATCGTTCTAGGGTGTCACGCGATTCTTAATTTACCTTCGGAGAAAAGGTATATTTATCGTTCGTCTTTTAAAACTTTTATGACGAGCAATAGAATAAACTTTCCAAAGCCCTCTTTTTTTCACGATAGGAAAGAAAATCAATGTTTATATTCTGAGATTAATGTGTGCTCGACTAATTAAAGATCTATAGAAGAATTTTCTTCGATAAAGTTGCTTCGTTTAGAAATAAAAAATAAAAAACGGAAAAATAAATAAAAATAGTAATCGCAAAGAGAAAGAGAAAGAGGAAGAGAGAGAGAGAGAGAAAAGAATTATAGCTAGAAAATTTTCCGAGAGTTATCGCGTAGTAGTAGAATATTCTATAGAGACGAATGTTCTGCAAAGGGGTTAAAACACGGATTACTATTGTAAGTTAAACGACGGAGGGTTGATTTACGGATTGCACAAAGAGAAAATAATGTTCGGCCTATGAAACTAATAATGCGAAAAATACGAAAGAAGAAAGAGGCGTGCACGCGAGAGAGACGTAACGTGGTTATAAATAATGAGCGACCAGTATTCAAGTAGGCAACAGCAGCGTGAGCACCTCGTGTTGCATGTTTAAGGAAATGTGTAATAAGTATGGGGTATAAAATTCCTAACACGAAATGCAAAAAGAGGGTAGGTAGCGTGTATACTCAAATAATGTGACTGGCTCGTCTTACGTGTGTATACAAAAATGGTAACATTTTTTCGAAATGATTTTAATCTTTTGACCTATACAATATATACGAATGATCATTGGAAAACTAAACTGTATTTTTTCCCATAATATTATACATTATTAAACTAGGTAATCAACGGTTTAGTTACATTATATTACTAGTTTCTGGCAAATCACTAAAGTTAAAACAAGGTGAGCATTGCTAGTAACATGGATAAAAGACCATTCATAGAAACAAAAGAAGAAAATCACATGTTGTTGGACCCCAGAGAGGCAGGAAAAAGACGCGACTTCTTTGGTAGTATTAAATAAGCTTAAAAAAGTGATTTGACCTCCTAAAATTGAGAGTAAAAGAACAATATTATTAAATTAGTTCACTTTTTGTTGTTGTGTTCGATATATCATTTAAAGAATATATAATTTGAAAGTATATCCTACACTCTAGAATTAGAAAAAAATATTTACTTATCGGTTAAGCGCATCTATGTCATAAAAATCAAAATGCATTTCAAGTTTTATTCTAGCCAGGGTATTAAGTTAAATTTTGTTTATAGTTTAAAATGTTGACTATCGATGCAATATGCTGTTACTTTAGTACCGGCAAGATAATGTTACCTGGTGCGGAATAATAAGAAAAAGCTGATATATCGGTTCGTATCGGTAATAGAGTTAATAACGTGTTCGGCAAGTGACGATCTTATGTACGACATGTATGATAAACTCAGCGTGCTGTGTAAACGTGACACGAATGTATTTGTTCGTAGTTACTTTTTAACATATTTAGTTGTTGTTTTTAAAAGCATGCCCAATTTAGAAACATGTAATAGCAAAAAAGAAGTAGATTATAACTAAAGCAAATAAATGGCAGTCAGAAGGACAGGACGAATAAAAATATAGGAAATAAAAGAAACGATGTAAACATTTTTCAAGAAAGTAAATCGCGGCAACGTTATTTCAACATTAATTTCATCTATATATGTGTGTACCACTATAAAAGTACAAAATTATCTTTAGAGAAAAAAAAAACAGGAAGATGAAATAACAATTCCGGAACAAAAGTCACGAAATGCTGATAAATATTTTCTTGTTAGTCGGGTTTCGTGACGAAAGGTATCGTTAACTTGAAAGGTACTCGCACGTCGTGTCTGCTTAAAAAATGCCTTTTTATATCGGAGAACTGTCATAATACACCGTAATTACAAAACAGAAAGGTGTCAAATAATGCTGCAGGGGCTGAAACTCTCTGCAGAGAAAATGACACCGACTTTTGCATCTTTAATTCGAACTTGGCGAATTTCATAGTAAGAATATTAAATATGTTTTAATGACCACCTGTTGTTCATTTCTTTTTTTCAAATTTTTTCAGAAAATCAACATACTTATAATGTGATTCGTGACTGTATTGCTAATATTCATCAATATTTATCCTACCAATATCTACCCTTTTTGGTCAAATTTGAGAAAGAATTAGTAGAGTCTTACTCTCTCTCTCTCTCTCTCCCTCTTTCTCTCCTTCTTATTATTTGACAAATGTTTATATAAAGTTGAGATATACAATAGTAAAACTATAAGAACAATTGATCGAATATATTTAATGACATACAACATTGTCGAATAATAAAGTATCTCTCTTACATTTTTTTATTCGGTGTTTATTAATTAATATTGACAGTTCGTTCGATGCCAGTGATGTCACGTTTAAAAAATATCACCAGGCGTTAAAATAAAACGGCGAAATAAGAAACGTGCCATAGCGTAAAATGTAAAGTCGTAGTTGAAATGACAGGGGAGAAACTGGTAAAACACTTGGAAGAAGGAGTAAAAGAAAGAGGAGGGAGTAAGAAAGCAAGTATATAGAGGAGGATACTGAAATAATGGATACACGCACTGCAAACTCGTGTCTTTTCGTTGTCTCCTCCATGTTGTCTTTTTCCCCTCCCCAATCCCTTCTCTACCTGCTGCTCCCTTCTCTATAAATTCTCTCTCACCTCTCTTCTTTTTACTATCTGAAAGGAAGATAATGGATCTAAGAAACTTACAATTAGATTAAATAGTGACGGAGAAGGAGGGAGAAATAGAGAGATTTCCACCTACTAAATGAAAAGGACATGGAGTAGGGGTTTAAAGCCAATAAGAGAGATACATATAAAACGGGGGAAAGAGAGAGGAGAGAGAGAGAGAGAGAGAAAAGGGCGGGAAAGATCGTTCTGGCGCAACGCCGTCATTTATACGACGCCCCTCGATGTGGTACCAACGACGAGTAAGTACAACATTTCCGCCTTTTCGAAAGGTTAGCAAGAGCATGAACGTAGGCGGAGCCACGCCACCACGCTACTTGTTCATTGGTCGACCTCATATTTAATATATCATGTCATAACGATCGAAGAATTGTTGCTATCATTCCCTCTCTCTCTTTCTCTCTCTTTCTCTCTCTATGACTTTATTTGTCTCCTTTTTTTTCGATTTTATTTCTTTTTTTTTTTTCGTTTTCCATTTCCATCTTTTTCTCTGTTGGCCCTTTCCATTTTTGTTTTCTTTTTTATTTTGTATTATTATTAGCAAATAAAATAATTGTCTTTATAGGTAGGTTGATACGTGAGTACTACTTGGGTCGGTATATCTATAGTTATTTAAAAAGAGGTAAAAGTTTGAATATAATAGAGTTGCGCGCGCAGGAAAGGTTGACACGTCTGACGAGTACACGCCTTTCTCCTTTATAATCCACGTGGTATTTGTTCTACGAAGAACTTGGTCTACTGTATAAATTTCGTTCTTTTATTTCTTTTTTTTTTGCTTGAAAATATTCAAATAATTGTCTATTGTCAAATGTCGCCTGACAATGTGTGATATAGTGACATATACGCTTTACTTTTTTTCTGTTTCGTTTGTTTAGCCTTTCGTATGGAAGGTTGGTCATTGGAGAATAAAAGTTACGTTAGACCGTAGTCTAACGATAAGCCATATAATTATTTTAAGTTCTATTTCTTATCAATTCTCTTTCTATTCAAGTAACGCGTTCTATTCTACTTTTGTTTAAATATTCATTGCAATTTCGCAAAACCTTGACTAGGGTTTTAACTGTTTAATACTACTTCTACTAAGCGTTGTCAAAAGACAATTTTTAAATTTTAACTTCAAATTATTCTGTAATTGTAAATTTTATTATTTCTCTGCGATAAATTTTTTGATTTTTTATATAAATGTTGTTAAATTAATTCAATGGTATCATTTTCCTCTAGTTTATCCTGGATTTAATCTCTTGACTGCTAAAGGCGTATATATACGCTCTCACAAATCCATCAATATACTTGAAAGGTGTAAATATACGACCTCTGTATTTTTTTACTATAACACCTTTATTGCTGTTTTACCGAATTTAACATAGAATTTATTGTGATATGTAACATTAGGGTGGGTCGAAAAAATAAATTATTTTTTTTTTACAAGTAACACGGAAAAATGGGTTGCCAGACACCTTCAAAAACTTCTCACCAAATATGAGTTCTTAATTTTAATAGGAAGATCCTCCGCATCGCAGTTTTTTAATTTTTTCTCAGTCCAATAGAATAAAATTCATACCTCATCATTAATTGATTGTACAGAAAAATGTTCTGGAAGAATCTTGTAGGAAATTTAATGCTCTACAAAAAAGGTATCTTATATATTTTTTCCGTAAACCTCACCATTTGAATGATATTGAAGATTTAAGTTTGATTATTTTAAGACAAATTTCATTTTTGTTTATGAATTTTATAACTCGATAATAAATGACTATTAAAAAGTGCACAATACAAATTTTTGTAGGAAATTAACTCCTCTATAAAAATGGTGTCCTATGTTTTGGCGATTAAATTAAGCGTTCAAAAGATATTCATCATCAAACTTTCATGTGTACTGATTTCTGTCTCTGACAGTGAAAATTTGTATGCAAATATGTATATTTGTATTCTTTTTTTTCTTTTAAATAAGAATTAACGAATAATTATTTATAAGAAATGTTATTTGTATAGGTAAAACTATTTTCAAGAGATATAAATTTAATAATCTTTGTTTTTGTTTTAAGGCTTCAACGTCGAAATTATATTAGCACGCAGCATGACTCTTCTGCAACAATTCCAAAATCCTTGGGATATACTAACATTAATATATGTTACTGTGAAGTATGCCGGTGCGAATGTCTACGAGGCTGTTAAACGTATCTATGAAGGTGAGATATACTTTATTTATTGATTATATTTTGAAAAATGTGAATTTCTATAAATTAGAATAATTTTAATAACTTTGACAGTCGAACAGTGGACAGTGGACGTTCACTCTATGCTAGAAAGATATATAAAGAAGTATATTTTATTTGTTTTATATATAAATTTTATATTATATATACTAATCTCTCTTAAATTAATTCAAAATTTAATCATAACTTGGAATGTGATATTTTCCTAATGTTTTAAATAATTTATAAATCATTTTTAAGAAGAACCATTTATATTTAATAATTTGTTTATAATTAACGATATAGAAAGTAAATTAACTTTCACTCGAAAAGTTAAAATTCAAATAAGTATATAAATTTATCACACACAAGAAATCGAGTAATTGAAAAAATATAAAATAATATTTCATTAGCTTATTATCGCATTATTTAAAAGCAGAGAATATTACAACTGTCGTTGAAGTTGGCAAAGACTCGCGTAGAAGTATAAGCATTTTTGCTATTCGGCTAAATTTAATAATGCACGTTAGTATATAATAATAAACTATCTTCATGTACGTACAATGATACTATTCTCTCTGAACTCGTATTTGTGCTTCGAAAGAATAGTTCACCTGGTTTGAACGATCATGTTTGTCACATTAAAAATAACATTGAATTAATGTACGTAATCAAGTATGAAATATAATCATATTTATAAAACGCATTAAGGAAGGTATAATTTAAATCATTGAAACTCATTATCTTAACCGTCGTGTTCCTATATAAATAAATAAATACACCTTGAGATTTTAGTTATAATCTTAATCGTGATCTTTGTTTTTATGATATTCCGTCTGTAGACATTGAAGTCAGTAAGTTAACGTTAATAAAAAATAACGCTTTCATATATACGCTAATAAAAAGGTATAATTACTGAACAGCTTTTATAGATTTGATTCATGTAAATGACATATCTTACGATTATAATAAGCAATTATCTATAATATGACAAACAAACATTTATATGCATTTATGTAAAATATGTTTTTATTTATTTTTTCGTTTATATTTTCATATCGTTCATATTCATGGATTGCTAACAGAAGCAGTAAAATATAAAAACGTAAGCAAACGATTAGAGATATAGATTCATAAATTAAAAGCTATCGTTAGATAATATTTAATTATATTATCATTAAAAGACAATATTTTATATGTTTTACATGAAACGTAATACCAAATATTTAATATCAAATTTCACCGCGAGAATTTCACGAGGATTTGTCGACAAATAATAATAAATATATGAGCCAAGTCTATTTACTAAAATGATTGATTGACTATGATTTTACCAAAATGCATTATTTATTTGATCGTTTAGACTTATTCATTTATGTACATGAAAATATGCAATAGAACATATTCAAAGATGTTATTTACACGATAATTATGCATTATGCTCGTTCTTTCGCGTGTAAAAAAATTTATTTGATAAACTATACTTTCTATTATTTAAAATAACATGTGTCACCGTAAATGAGGCTAACAATTAAATCAATAAAGAATTTATAAAGTACATTCAATTTCTTCATTTTTCACTATTTGTAAACGAACGAACAAACATTGTAAAAGTGTTTATTTTTTTTATAAATATTTAATTATTGTTTATTGAACAAACAATGATCGAATTCAGAAAGCCTATCGTATTTTGTCATAATCTTTAGTCATAAATCTTTGCCAACCTCAATATAGTTGAGATTTATATGTTACATCAATTTATAACTTTGCCAACTGAAATGAAACGAGAACGACATTATCTTTTTATTCGTTTGTCGATTTTGCGGATTCGTTTTTTCTTTTTTTTTTAAATTCGACGAAGAATCAGTATTTTTAAAGATTTATCTTCTACTGAAGATCGACGTTGATCGAAAATTGATCCAAGATTGATCCAAGATTAATTCACGATCAAGATTGATCACTTGGGTTTGTCATCACTGAAGAGACTCGATTATAAGAAGATTTTATTTATTTCTATTAGATTGTTTCTATTCTTTTTGTATAAATTTGTATAATTACTGCCACTTCGTTCATCGTAAGGACCTGCATTTCGTTATCAACTATTTATAATATATGTCCATAAATCGTTAACTTTCAACACTTGAAGATTGTGGATACCAAAGAACTAGGTTTTTAACATTGGTTAACATTGGGATCCAGGTATGATCGCAATGCCGATATTTATTTTCGAATAAATTTTTTTTTTTTTTTACTTGGCACTTATTATTATATTTTACCAGTATGCTTCGTCTACTATCTCCGATGAAGAATCTTGAAGAAAATGTTCTTTTCATTATTTTAAAAAAAGCAGTATTTATAACTTAAACCTTTCTCTCCATTTCGTAATTTTATTTAAATTTAATAATTTTAACACATTGACACACACACATACATGTTCGTATTAATTTAATACGATTGAGATTTATATGATACATCAATTTATAACTTTTTTAATTGAAACGACATTTTTACTAATTTTACATAACATCTAACGTAATTGCTCATATTCTATAGAAGCTTTTTAATAAAATTTCAATAGGATCACATTTCGATCTTTTAATTCATTTTAAATGTTAAAATATTTTATTGAAAGTAATGCCATTTGATATTGAGTATTTCCAGGAATCCAATCAAAATTGAATAATAACTTTTTCGTAATAGTAGACTGTTCGTAATTTTTTGTTAATCAGTTTATTACAATAATCAAGAAAAGGCTATAAATATATATACATTTATGCAAAATTTCAAACAAAATTAAATAAAAGAAATAATTCCCGATAAAAATTTGTCATTTGAGTTTTATAATTTTTATAATAGGAATAAGAATTTTGATCATCGATCGGAATGATCATATCGCGGTATTAATTTTATTGAGTGAAAGTAAATTCACGTGGCAAATCAGAATAATGAAATTTGAAAATATGTACATCTTTATTTCCCAGCTGTACAGCCATGTAGAGTGACTTGGTTTACATTGTTCTGCCTTGACCCTCATTCATCTCTTTATATTATACCTCTATCTTCTCTCTATCTTTATCTTAATACTAATTTAATCTTTCCGTGTCCTTTTTTATGATATTGCTGTTCTTTGGTTTTGCTCCTTACTAATTTTCTTCTTTTACTTATCCATATAATTTAATCAGGCATTGGTTATATTCTAAATCCATAAAATATTATCACTAAATTTATAATATCTGCACTAACGATACGCGAATTAGATATCACGTCTTTAACTAATGCACAAAAAAAGATTCTTGATAAAATAAAGTGTATTAGTTGTTTCAAAAATGCAAGATCCATAACGTGTACGGTTTATATGATTGCAGGATTATATGATTCATTAGCTGTGAAAGTTATTGATTACTATTGTAGTTCCTCCTTCGGGAGAAAATTAAGGATTAAAAGAAATTATATGATGCGCGAATAAAGAAATTAAAATATTTCACTAAAACTATTATTTTTTTAATTTATAAGATAAAGTGATAAATGTTGATATCGAATATTTAAAAAACATTTGGAACCATCAAATGAGCAAGTGAGCAATTTATTTACTCTTTTGCTGTTTTTATTTTAATTTTAATGACATTCGATCAATTCAATTCGATTTTGTTGTAAGTTTATCGAATTATATAATAATTTATATTTTTTCAAAATTTTTAGTACCGTTTTCTCTCGGCTTATATATCGTTGAATCTTAATAATGAATTAAAGATTTATTTTGCAATGTACTCATTTTAAGTTCAATGTGAGATTTTACTTATCAAATAAAACATTAAAACATAACTTTTTTTGATAACCGTAATAAAAATAATATTTCATTCGTAACGTTACGATTATATAATTCCTTTTTTTATAACGGAATACTTATTGTTAGTTCTAATAATTCTTGTGTTGGAAATAAAATGTATAACATTATTAATATCAATTTTACAATTTTATTTGAAGGAGAAAATAGACGTTGAAGCGTATTATCATAAAAATACATTTTAAATAAATTTAAATTAATGATGTAATATTAATTGTTGATGATTCAATGCAAAGCAATTTATTGGTAGTATAACGATGAATTATTAAAAAATCGAACTCTATTAGTTATTTATCGGCTGAATTAACGTGTGAGGAAGAATTAAAAAGAATATAAAGAAGATAGTTGGGTAATTCGTTTGGACAGCTGGGTGAATGTTAGCTGCTAGCTAATGCTAAAATTTAATCGATCATTAAATACCGCTCTTGAGTAATTGTTTTATTAAACGAGGATAAAAAAGGAACATTGTAGGTTATTTTTTGAAAATAATTGCATCCACGTAATATATTGTTTTATATTATATTACAATTTATAGAACTCTTCTGTAATAAAAAATCTAATATTATAATTAATATCTTATACATTATTTTATAAATGAAAATACTGTTTTTAGGTAGCACGGTTAGTTAACACAATTAATTATATATAATAGAAAATATTATAATATTCTTTTCTTCCGGATAATAATTTATAAAATAATGAGTATTTGAGTGGTTGTTTTATCGACGTGTCATACAAAAAAAATGATTATCTAATACGTATTCGCCGTTTATTAGTTTCTTTGCATACGCAATACGTAAAATAGTGGAGAATTATTGTTAGAAAAAAAAATATCTCAAGAGAAAATAGAAATATTTCGGGATACAATTGATCTTTAAATGTGGAAGGGACAAATACATTTTTTAATCAAATTAATTTACTTCGACGATCAAAATTTTAATACTTTTCCAATCTTTCAAATAAATTTCAATAAAATAGAACAGAGGCAACAATTTCAAATGATATCGGGCTGATAATATTGTTTGAATTAATTAATAGTAATTTATTAAGTTTTATTCTATACATTTTTAAGATAAACTAATTTTATTGATAATAAAATTTTAAATTTATTTTACAAATATCTCATGTCTAATACTTACAATACACTTGTAAGTAATTATGAATAATTTAAATTGTAAATTCTTCGTTTCGGATAAAGTTATTGATCAAACTGACGGATAATATTATAATATAAAATTTTGTTTAAATAAAAAATATTTATCATCGATTATTATTGAAAAATATCGAACATATTTTGAGTTATTTTAATAAAATATCATCAAAATTGCTCTTTATTTTTGCGTACGATCAATATTGATTGAAAAATAGTTTGTCAAGTGTATTTAATCGTTTTAAAAATGAATCCTCAATGCGTACTAATTCTATTTCAATGAAATTCGATGAAATTCAATGAAAGTAAAAAATAAACTTTTAAGTGAAGCAAATTGTAGCAAAATTTGTAGGTTAAAAGCTTAAAAACGATGGTCGATATTCTTCGTAGAGACTAATAGCCTCTAAATGCTAAAATATATTGAGATGCGTAGTCCTAGCCACGCGAGATTTACGAACGTAAGGTGAAACGCGACAAAGTATTCGGACTAAAGCATCAGTTAATAAATTAGGCAAAAATATACGTTTTTGTGTGACCGAGATTGTGTCAATGATAGAGAGGCAAGATGATGGAAGAGTTTACGAACAATTTATGGAAGAAAATAATGATCTTAATAACGAGAATCAGGGTTTTGTTGCATGGGATCTAGGAATTTATTGATGCAGCTAAACCACGAAACCATGTTCCCTCAGGCGATGGCTCTAAGGATAATTTGGTCAAATTACTTACATTAGTATCTAAAATGAGACTACTTATCTTTGCTTGTAAGCAACGAAGTTTTTTTTTTTAATGTATATTTTCTTTTTTTATTACAGTTCCCACGTGATTTAGTCGTATATTTTTTACCGTATCTTTTAATTAACAAAATTTTTTTTTCCTTTCTTTTTTTCTTTTTAAAATACTTTTTCGTATTTAATTTCACATTGTCGAGACAACAAACGTTTCCAGCGATAGAATTAAACCGGTTTTTCAATGTTTTTTTTTTTTTTTGTTAGACATAATCAATCGATTACCTGAGCAACTATAATAAATATGATTATTTTTGCAAGTAATTTTATAACTTACGTAATATCTCATTTACCCTGGAGAAATATTGTAAATTCAATGAATTAAATAGAGCCTAACTAATACTTCAATCTATATACAAAAAATGCAATTTAAATCAATGCCATGATTTTTCGTTTTATTTATACCTGTTTGAAAAAAAAAAACTATTACGAAATTTGCCAATGCATTCTCTCTCGGTGACCAATACGTAAACTATAAAGTTGTACAATAATTATTTTGAAGAACTTCTTCGTTGCTCTATGTGATTAAACGGTTTTAATAGTATCTTATATATGATATGAATATTTGAAATATTTCTCGTCAGTGTTGTAACTTTTTTACAACAATTTCTCTTAATCTATAAGCATCTTAAATGGTTTTGCCATCATTCCATGGGCTCATTAATTAAGGTAAAACATCGTAATTGTAATTCACATACATGGCATGTTTGTCAGGAATAGCATACGACGTGTTATTGATGTTTTACATAGAAATAACTTTGTCACGAAACATGAAATTCACGTGAACGTGTTTGAATTAAATAAAAATTGTTCATCGATTTACATATATTTATCCGTCTTCCTAGACTGAAATATCACGATGCATTATGTACGATAAATGTTCGTCAGCATCCTAATTAGCGTTGGTAATAATGGCTTGGGAGAATGAATACACAGTCATTATCCAGTAGATATAAAGTAAAGAAACGTGAGTTATTTCAATAGAAAAAATGAGATTAATAAAAAGAGAGTGTGTGAGAGAGATAAAGAATCTAGTTCTTTGTTTCATCCGTTCCATCCCTTTTTCCTCTCTATTTTTATTTTTTATTTTTTGCATTAGCGGGTGTACACAGCGAAAGAGGTGTAAGTGTCGTTAAATGCAAGTTAATTAGAAAATATTTAATATCTAATAAATAACTCACACTTCGAAAGCTACGATCAGATATATTCTAAAAGTAAAAAATTCTTCAGCTAAAATATTAATTTATATATAAAGTTGAATTTTTATTAACTTTATATTATACGTATATATTAAGTTGAATGGTTCAATGGGGCTTGCACGATAGTAAAAATAAATTTTTTTATAATATATTTTTTTAAAATATCCTTTTGGTTATTTTCCTTAAGGTTATTTTATTTTTTTTTTTTTAATAGAACAATCCTTCTTTAAACTCCTACAATAATAGTCCCTTTCATTAGGAATTCAGTAACTATAATCATTCAAAGTTTAAGGTCTCTTCTTAACTACAAGAATTCAAACAGAAGAACATTAAAACAAGTTTCCAAAAAAATTCTAGGGATATCGAAATGAAAAAAGAATAAAAAGAAGATCGATCGAGATCACATCTACTACGATCTTCTATGTAGCCTTTTTTTTTAAATGTAAAAACAAAGGAACGAATCGTTTGATTATCGAGTCAAGTCACTTACACGGGTTTGTCCTTGAAACAGACTTAAAGATGACTAGTAGCAACCCTCGTGAAACTTGATGTTGCGTAAATTTGTACGTTTTGTTCGTTTTTTTCTCATCGTCGTTGTCCTTTTCTCATTCTTGAACTTTTTCCTTTTTTATTCTTCTTATTTCTTCGTATCAAGGAGATATCCAAAGATACTGGACCATCGCGTTCTTACATCAGCCATCAACGTGTTTGACGTTTCCGATGAAAAGATCGACCGTGCTTTTTTTTATTTCTTTTTTTCTTCCCTGACGTAAGATCTTTCGTGCATAACCGCACGAAAACCTCATTGAACGGAAGTACGCATTAACGTCAGAGCAAGAAACCTGTTTACACCGAGAAAGTGGCTCACATTGTAAGAAGACCTACCGTATAATCGAAAGCTCTCCGACTAATTTCGCACCTCATATTCTCTTACATTCTTTTTGTTTTTTGTTTCATCTTTTTATTTTTCTTTTTGTATTTCTATCATCCTTTCATTCATTTTCATTTTTGTTTTTATATTTTTTCATTCCTTTCATTTATAGCGACGATCTGTTTAAAAATGTATCACACTTTTTACATGTACGAATACTTGCAATAAAATTTAAGATAACCTAAGATGTCAGAGTTTTCTTTGGGTTTTATTTACAAAATTAATAATCAGTTCTTAATGATTTTCCAATAAAAATTCTATTAAACATTTATCTTTACATTTTTCTCGGAGTTACTGCATTAGATACAAATTGAATAAAGATAATAATGATAAAAATAATAATAATAATATAGAGTAATTAGCTATAAAGTCGATACGTCTTGTGGAAAATTACTTGAATTATTTATACTATGAAAAAAAACTTTGTACAGGCGAGACTTTTTTGTTACTATGTGCTTATGTAATAGTGAAAAATAATCTTAACGCAATTAAACGTTGTTACGTTACTAGAAATAATGATTCAACCAAAGGTTTTTCATTATCATAGTTATAGTGCGTCGTTCCTGTTGATAACAAGAAATAAAATAAAGAAATCGCTACGTTATAGGCACAAAGTCAAGATCAAGAACGTTTAATAAAATAAAATAATAATGACTACTTCGTAATTAACCATAAACAAATCCACGATTAATTATTGCTAAAAGAAATCATTTTGATATGTATTTTACATTTTACACTTTTTTATATATACCTCTGTCCACAATAAATTATAGTTTAGGAAGGATCTTTCGATCAATAAATACATACTAATCATTTAACATAATTTCCATTTAAACAGTTGAAAGGTAGATAAAAAGAGGAAAGGCAAGTGTTCGCTTAAAGAAAAATTAAATAAATATTAAATGAGATCAATTATTATCAATGTGGTAAACTGTTTCGCAATAATCATAAATATTCTTTTTCTTCGCTCTTCTGCTACACTTTTTGCACTTTTCTTTGTATTCTTATGTTTATTTGCGTGTCATGTCTATACGTGCGCATGTATTTAGGTGCACCGTTGACGTATAGAATATTTTATCCTTATTTCGAAATATGTAATCGTACGAGTCATTTAAGTAAATACGTTTACAAAAGATCAAGTAAATTATTCATTTGATATTACACACCTTAATTAATTTAATATACTTTTATGCGTAGAAAAATTGAATGTATTATACGTAAATAGTTCGATTTCTTGATATTAAAATAAAACAAAATTATATAATACGTTTCAATACTCGTTCATTAAAAAGTAATGATTTTATATATTACAAGAAGGACAAATATCAACTTATACGAATAATTTTAACATCGACCAAAATAAATAATGACCCAAAAATGTATGCAAGGTTACTTAATCATATGAGATAAAAAAAACATGAAGCATTGGCATTTGCATAAAGTTATGTACTTTCGTCATAAATCAAAAACTTTCCCCTTTTAAATGATATGTAATTAAAGTACATGTAAGGTATATTTTTTATTTCCAATTTGTATTGGAGGGATTACCTAACTATTTTTTCCCTCTTTAAACGTGGTCCTTAGCGATTCTCATTTATCTTGAGATCAGTCACGAAAAGAATTAGACTAGCTTGTGACTTTCTCAGTGGACTGTACTCCGCTATTCGCTTTCTGGATCCTCTTCTTGTATTTTATATAGAACTATCTGATGAGTGGCACTTGCAACTTGTGCACAATGTTGTAAACCGCTGGTGTGCCGCGTGGCCATTCGTGCTATAAACAGTCAAAGATGCGTGGTAGATAGTCCGACTGAGGAAAATTACAAGAATATAGGAACGCAGCCATACTTTAAAAAAAATTCAATTTACAATTTATTTTTACTTTTCTTTTATTTAGATTTTTCAAAAAAAAAAAACATTTAAGTTTTTCAAGTCAAAAATTTATAATTTTTTTATTTTCATATTTGGATTTTCAATTTTTTTTTTTTATGACAATTGTTGAAATCACACATACTGTATGTACCAAATTATTCCTTTGAGATTAACCGTTTTCTTATAAATTTATATATTATTGACAATTTAATTGAAGTAGGTAATAATTTAACTAGTTATAATGTATATATTTATATTATTTTCCCTGATTAGATTTTTGATCGTAAAATTTTAATAAATGTATAAAATAACTTGCAGTTTATCAACAATAAGTGCATTTACCTTAATGCTTCCCTGCAAAAGGTCAAAAGTGAGAATGGAAGAGATGAGAAAAAGAAAGAAAAAGTGAGTAAGATCGAGAGGAAGAGATAGAAAAGTAAAAAACAAAGGAATAAGGTAGAAACGTACCAGTAAATTCTTAAATAAAGGCAAATGGAATGTGGTCGTGTGGATGCGTAAGTAAATGTTGTTAAGAGAGAACACCTTGAAGGCGGTTAGTAAAAAAAGAAGTGGAAAAAGAAACGGGTAGAGTGGAATAAACGAAAAAAAGTTATTGACTAAAAAGAGATAGAAAGTAAACGGTCGACTCGTAAGTTAATGCAATTACACGTTACAGGAACGAAGGCGATAGATTGATCCGTCAATAATAATATACATAAACGTTGCATGTGTCGTAGCTAGAAATTTATGGATGGTTTGGATTCTTATCTTTTCTATGAAAAAGAAATAAAATAAGATACAATTACATATTTTTCAATTTCCGCGTTTACGTTCAAAGGATTCACGTGTCACTGTAAATTCCAATTTTGTAATTCGATCATTTACAGTTTCTTTCATCTTTAAATTTAATTATCATTTTTCTTACATTCAATTTTCATTCGAAATACGAACGACTTCGAAGGAGACAGAGAGATAGAGATAGAGATAGAGATAGATAGAGAGAGAGAGAGAGAGAGAGAGAAAGAGAGAGAGAGAGAGAGAGAGAGAGAGAGGAAAGAATTAGAGAAGACGCAGTACGGAAACTTGACGAATTTATTTGAAATGAATTACATGCCAGATGCTACAAATTTTCGCATCATTGTAGCATCTGCTTTAAATATTTTGAGTACGACATTCGTGAGGCTAGCTTCATTTTGTCTCTTCATTTCCACTTGTTTCTATTTTCTCGGCTATCTGTCTGCTTTTCTCTCCCTTTCGCTTTCTTTCTTATTTTTTTTCTTTCTCTATTCCGTTAATAAGTATCAAGATTATCTCTTGACATTCGTGTTTTCCATCGTTGGCCAGGGATGTCGCGGTTTTGTAACTACGCCAGGAGAAGTTAAAACTACTTACGATGCTAATACAACTGGCGTAAAATACACATGCGAGCACAAAAATATACACTCATTCTGTTTCCTCATTCCAACTCTCCTACGTTTCATCATGCATAAATCGTGAAAGTTCTATAGCAAAAATATATTTTTCGATGACTGCGGCCCTGTACACGCACGATGCAGGCAGTTCTCTCGATCGTGCAACAAGTAAGACTGTTTAATATATAAATAGAGATCGATGGTGCACATTGACAATACATCATGGTTTAACATGCAATATCGCGATGAAGATTGCAAAGGCAGAAAAAGAGAGAGAGATAGACGGAAAAAAATGGGGTGATAAAAAATAACAAGAAAAAAAATTTTATACGGGTAGGGACGGGTGGAATGCATTCGATGCAGGGACGTATTCGTATCGATCATAATTTAAAAGACAAAATTCGTTCGGAGATATAAAAGAATCTTTTTTATTTAATCAAATTTATTTAATGAACAATTATTTTAAACTTCGATACATAAACTGAATATTTCTAAATTTAATTTTTCATAATTTTTGTTATTATTTTAAATTCATTACCGATAATGGAAGAAGTTTATAAGTCCACAGTCCAAATTAAATTTTAATACAAAATCGAATGTTTATATTTATAAAATGTTTTTTCAATAATACAATTATTTGTCGAATAATTTTATAATTTGATTAATTCACTTTTTTATCAAGATACCGCAAATGATTAGCAAGCATAGTGATAGGAACATAATCTAACGAGAGAGTGGCTACTACTTTGTTACATGAGCCCCATGGCATATTCATTACAGGTTAAAAACCGGTTTTCCCTCAATCGATGCATTGGCTTTTGAGATGAATAGCGAGCAAATCTATTGCATTGATTATCTTTGAACTTCTATTCATTACCATTTAAAGATATTATCCTATTTCGGAAAGTTTTATAATTAGTTTAAGGTCTATTAAATTTAGTTATAACATCGTCTGTATAATGATCTATATTATTATCAATACAACAGATAATTATGTTGACTATAATGAAATTAATTGGCATGTTAAGTGACTCATAAACTTGATAAAACACGTATTATATTTTTAATCGGTTTAAAGAGAAACGGATTGGACATTAGACATTCAAGAAAAGGACTAGCATAAATTGCTTAGAAATTATAGTTATAAATTTAGAAAAAAGAATTTTAATATAAAGTTCAAGATAATTTTATTGGGTAACTGTAGTTTAAACATTGTTGAATAGTACATTTTTGTAATGTACTCTTTAATTCTTTTTTTAATTTTTTGTGCTATCAGGGAAAACACGTATTTCTGGTTGACTTAGTTTCTAAAGCTTTCCCCTTGTGCTACATTTGGCACTCTAATAATGCAAGGTTTATTATTGAATAATATTAAATTCATTTGCATCTGTATTTAATATAACTTTAGTTTTCCTTATCTTTTAAAATCGAATAATATCAAGAAAAAAATGTCATAAGCTTATGCAATATATTCTATATTCCTCGTAATTTTTTACAGTACGAATAATTATTATAAAATAAATAATTATTTGCGAATTGCAATTGTATTCTGAAGGATTATTATATCAAAATTAAATATAAACAGTCATTTATTGTATAAGTATGTTTCAAAAGAGAATTCCTTCACCGTTCATTTTTTAATCGTATCTTGAGCTGTCCTTTTATACTTTTTAAATCAACCGATAAGTAGAGAAAGTTAGATCTTATTGATGTTCGAGATTAACACGAAAAAGGTTGTTCTTTTTATTCAATTTCATATAAAAAAAACTCGCTGATTTTTTGTCACAATATTTGTTGCAATCTACTCGATTTAAGTCGAATAACTTTGAATTACATTTGAAAAGAAATTTAAACAAAAACAAAAAAAAACTTTTTCCAACCTTATACTGGATATTAGAATTATGCATGGTATTTAGCTAGTAAATAAATCAAAGAATTAATTTTAATCAAATATAATAATATATAACAACATTTGATTTTATTTATTTACTATTACCAACAAAATCAATATTTTATGAGTAATTAATAAAAAAAAACATAATGAAAGGATCGATACTGACAGAATAAGCCTGTTTGCGTTCCTTTAGGCTCTCCAAAGAAGAATCAGGGTTTCCTAAAGTTCTTTTTTCAAGGTCTTGCAAAGAAAGAAAATAATAAATATAAGTAGACAGGTAGAAAGCAGAAGAGAGAGAGAGAGAGAGAAGGACGTTGTGAAGAGGAGGGGGGTCAGAGGAGAGCTGAAGCTTGAAGGCACCATGAGCATAAAATGGTAAACGGATCTTTGGACGCAGGAGACATAACAGCAGGGCAACCGATTTATACTCGCTCCTTAGCTCGTGCATAGCTTTACGATATGTATAACCACTGGTACTATGGCCATTGTTCGTCTTAGTTTCCCATTGCTGCTTTGCCGTCGTAAAATGTTCGACCATTCGATATTTACTTTGAAAGACCCCCGAATGTAATAATGCAAGATTGTCCTCACATGTGTTGTTTCTTTTATTTGCGAAAAGACAAATAGAAACATATTAGAAAAACAAAAGTCATATAACGAAAACAAACTTTCGTTAAACATACCACGTACTCATCAGTATCCTCATAAGTAATGGATATACTTTCTAATGTCATTAAAAAAGTCAGACTAGCTTTCCATACATCAAAAACTGAGATGTAAATACATTAAGAGAGATATGAATGTGAAATGCGTAAATATTCGTTTATTTAAAATTTACTTAAATACGCGTTAGTAATAAGAGAAAAAAAAACGTTTAGTTGTATGTGAAAAAAACAGTGGCCAATAGTGATAAAAGAACATCTGAAAATAAAAAAATATATTAATTGTAATTATACGCTCTTAATAGTATATTGTGCAACTAGTGCGATAAGTTGCAATCGAAAAAAAATAAGTTGCGAACTAAGGCAACAAGTAAACTTATCGCACACAATAAACGTTTGATTTACTTAAAACTCATGTTGTAATTGTAAAATGGGTAATTAGCTATTTTTCAACCGCAAAAGCGGGAGCTAAGATACTACTTATCCCACATGAGTAATAAAAAAAATACGATCTATTTATGGAAGAATGAAATTTATTTACTAAAAAAGAATTCCATCATTTGTTAACAGAAAAACATATTGTTGGCTTTAAGAAATAACATTTAATAAATATTCTCGAATATTTTGAGCTTGCATAGAAAGCAAAAGTTTGCATGTAAAAAATATTGATAAAACAAAATTGATTTACCGAGATCATTCATTTTTACGAAAAATTGATAATAAAATACTATTTCTTATAAAGTTTCTCGTTTCAAAACCAACTCAAATAGATATGTACTATATAGAAAATAGTACAATTTGATATTTCTTAATTGCATTATACTAATAAAAATGTTTTGCGTTGAAAAGACTGGACGTAACTTTATACTTTTGTAAGAGAAACGGATGTTGCGGTAATTGAAGTAAGTCGTACACTAGGGGAGACGTTGTACAGCTGCAAATACTATTTCTGTAATCGTTTAGTCGATCTTAATACTCTTCTTGCAATTAGTTATAATATTCGCAATGCAAACTGCTCTGTTTAATTTTGATTTTTGTTTCTTCAAATTCTATTGCCCATTTTCTTATAATAGGATTAGTTATACAACTAATATTAAAAATAATTATAAAATAAAGCTCATAAATTGCAAGTAAAAGAAAGCTCATAATCATTAAATGCAACATATGTTAAATTAATCTGTCGAATTAATTATTCTGTATATATATATAATTTCTTTTCTATGGAAAAAATATCCAAATTTATTAGTCAGCA
Organism: Polistes dominula; assembly: GCF_001465965.1. The sequence goes on along the minus strand of NW_015148974.1, from coordinate 1,185,850 downwards.
CAAGCAATTAAATATATCAATTTATATATATATTTTACTGTTTAATATTACAAAATTTAAAGAATAGATTACATATAAATTAAGCGAAGAATACGTTGTATTTTACCGAAAAAAATCCACTTAAAAATTTTTTTCAATAATATTTCTTTAAAGTATAATGAATAAGGAACCACACTAATTTACTACCGGTAAAAAATCAGCCATCGGGAACAGATTCAGAGCATCAAAATCTTCATATTTATAACATAATTTTTTGAAGGAGGATTTTGTTACAGACCAGTGTTATCAGAGGTCTAAATTCGGGACGGTGCTTTGGATCGAGACAACAGAATACTGACTTGTTTCAGAGAAACAAGTATGCTCGTCGCGACAAATCATACCCGAAATACTTGAAGAGAGAGAATTTTCGCTTATATTTTTATTTTCTAAAAATTGTTACTCGAGTTAAATACAATCCAAGATGAAATTTAGACTTTGTAGTCTGAAGATAACCTTCGCTTAAAGGTTTTAAAACAAAAAACCAAAAATTTTTTTGTCTTCGGATTTATAACAGTTCAATATAGGCGGCAAGTATTAAAACGAAATAGAAGAATATTTTTCTTATATTAGGGATTAAATTACAATTTCATATTTTAACTTTTTGGTTCTCGTAAATTAATATATTACCTAGTTATTTCGTAAAACAACTAGACTTGGTGCTTTATTAATAAAATTCTTTTTATATATTTTACCAAGTACTCCTAATTACTTTGTGAAAAACTTAATTATTTCAAAATAATATATACTATACTATAAGTATTATATATACTTATTAATTATTAATATATTTTACTTATAATATTGTATATATACTTCTATAATAAATTACAAATTTTTATTGGTTTATAAATATTAATTATGAAGCACATCATAATTATAAACAAGAAGAATACTAAAATTGATTATAAAATATATTATCCAGTAATGAAGAAATAGTTCGTATTGTTGAACGTAAAGTTCAACTTTAATTACATAAGAATTAATACTTAAAATTTATAAAGAAAACAATATTTAATATTGTATATTCAAATACAATGTTTTGAAAAGATGAATATGAGAATGTTTATGGTCGATGAAAGAGCAAGAAAATCGCACTTACGAGCGAAACAACGCTAAATATAAACCTCAGGAAGACTTCTCTTTTCTTCTCCCTGTCGTGCTAGTTCCATTTAATGAGCTTGTATAAACCTGTTCGGAAGTGCAAGGAAGAAATAATTGCTTTGCTCGTTGCTTATGATCGAAAAAACACATTCTCGATGACAACACTGCTTTAAAATTTTCTAATCGTAAATATCATGAAGTTAAGTAATAAAAGATACTCTTAACCAGAGAATTCATAAACTATGCAGCTATCTTTTATTATTTCTTACAGAGATTTACAACAATCTAAAGAAATATTTTTTTGTTGGTGTTTGCTAATCTGACATCTTTTCCGAGTTCTCGAACACAACAAACGATTATATTGTAAATGAAAAATTAAAAATAAAGTTGTTAAGTACAACAAAGTATACATTTAGATTATACTCTGTGAGTTTTAAATAATTTTTTTATTGATATAGAAAAGGCATGAGTAACTAGAAAATAAAATAAGATTGCTAAAGGGGCACCACTAGTGTGACCGCTTGAAAAAAAGGTGATATTTCAGAATTTTTTTTAAAGAAAACTACTGCATGGAATGTTATAATTTTTTAACCATTTGACCTACTATGACGTATACCATACGTCGTGATGTTTCTGTCTCAAAACTGAAAGCGACGTATACCGTACGTCGAGCGCTTCGAAGCGAAGCGAAGTGTGAAAATGGGACACTGTAGCGCTGGTTAAAGTGTAGCGCAAGGCACCGCCACCGTGAAGTTAGCGTGTAGGTTAAATGGTTAAGGAGATATTTGTAGATATGTTATGAATATAAGACAAAATTTTTGGACCAAAAAATTGAAAATTAAGCGAGTTATTCGCAATCTCCCAAGGCCAAAAGAAAAGTCCCCCAATACTGCAGTTATAGTGACCTTCACAGTGCATGAAATCAAAAAAACCATAAAGTTTATTAAACTACAAGGAATTTCTCGTACCATGAACCTCAGTCGAATTAAAATTTAACAAAAAAAGTTTTAAAAAGTTTAAAATTTCGTGCGAAAATTTAATGATTTTTGGCCTGTTAAAATTCCATTTTTTATTTGATCGGAAAACTGGAGGTTCATGGTATGCAGAAATATTTATAAAAGAAGCTGCAACAAGAATCAAATCGATCGGATGTTTTATCTTCGAGTTATAATTGTAGCAAATTTAGAAAATGTAGTTTCGAGAAAAACGCGTTTAAAGTTTAAGTTACTGATTTCATCGTTATAAATCAAGAAATATTAGATGACTGTAACTCAAAAACTATTTGAGATATGTACTTGAAATTTTAGTATGTTATTTTTAAAGATACAGACCAGTGGTTCCCAAAGTGGGCGATATAGCCCCCTGGTGGGCGATGAAGTGGTCCAGGGGGGCGATGACGACCACAGGTGAACTTTGGGGGTAGGGGAAATGAATAACTAAAAGAAAAAAAACGTCAGCAGAGGCCGTCCCGCGTTGCTATACTACGCTACACAACAACTCCAGTATATCGATACTACGTCAATAGCAATGATTATCTAGGCTTTTTTGTATAAGTACGTTTAGAACTTGAAAATCTTATTTTGAAAACGTTATCTAAGAAAGCGCTGGTGGGCCTGGTGGGCCCTGGTGGGACACGATTGACATAACCACAGGTAAACTGGAACTTTAAGTGTGCAATAAAAAAAAGGTCAGGAGTGCAATAAATTTTTTCGCAGTTAGCAAAAAAAAAGATTGTCAAGGGTTCAAGGGAACGAAAGGTAATATTTTTTCAGGTAAGAGGGCGATAGGACAAAAAAGTTTGGGAACTACAAGTATAGATTATCAAAATATGCAAAAAAAATTTTATTTTTTCAAAATTTCATTTTAGTGGTACCCCTTAAATCTGTTGAAAGCGTACCTTTAATATTTTTATTTTACTCACGTATTAAAATCATATTCAAAGCGAATTTCATTAAAAAAAATGAAATCAATAGTAAATGAAGTTATAATATAAAAAATATAAAAATTTCTTATTTATATATAAAATTTTATACTTTTATATGCATTTTTCTTATGAAATACGATTTGAGCAATCTTACAATATATTATCAATTTTTAGTAAAATAGCTAATATTTATAAATTTTAAAGCTTTGTATATTGCCAGGGAAATATGGATATTTTACTCACTTTTTACTATATTTATAATGTATTCTTTATTTTCCCTACAGGTACGTTAAAAGGGTAACACCTATGTAAATCGCTTTGCCGTTAAAAATTTCAATAAAATTGGCTGTAACTAACAAGAAATTTAACTTATAAAAAAGATCCTACATATTTATTTCAAAAATATAGTTTCCAGAATATTATTTAAATTTGAGGTGAATAATTCACAAATTATTTTAGTTACACTGTTTGCAAATTTGGAAAATATAGTTTTAAAATAAACGCGTATAAAGTTTCGATTAGTACTATATAATATATGTGAGAAACAATTGGTGCTGGAGCCTATAAATTTTGAAAATGATCAATTTTTGATTATTCTGTTAATAGCATTTGATTTTTGAAATCTTAAAGTATATTTTAAATAAAAAATGAAAATGAAAAAAAAATCATGTGTGCAGATCACACGTGTTAGAAGTGAAACCTTCAAAAAACTAAGTTTCGAGAGAATAAGACGAAAGCAGAGTATCAAGAGTAAGATAATTGCAGGATTTATTTATTATAATATTTTTACCATATATATTAAAGGGCACCGGTATGATCTTGGGATGGGGGTAGCTGACAAAAACTATCACTTTCTAAATTGTATCAATTAAGATAGAATGCCGAATGCGA
>NW_015148974.1:1151821-1181499 GCF_001465965.1 Polistes dominula | reverse complement strand
TCACACACCTTCTTTCTTTATTTCGACCGTCGGTTCGTTTCTACCTTATTCTTTTGTTGCCTACACGCTTATCTCTGTTTATTCTTCTACTATATCGCTCCTACATACAAACAGGTTTAGTATCGAGATGATTGAGTTCACGCTTCGTAGTATGCAGTCTCATACAAACACACACATATACAAAGCTTAATAGCCAGGAGTAGGGACTAGAAAGCAGCGCATAGAGGAGACCGAAAATAGGAAGAACTGTATAGCTATATTCTGTGTCATTCTCTCGCATTCTTTACTTCACCGGTTTCCTTTTCCCACTACATTGCCGCGTTTCATTTTTTCAAATCACTCCCATTCTGAAGAAGTTTTCACTTCAATTATTTTTTGAAAAATTTACACCAGTATTACCTCTTAATGTCTGCGATTATGAATTTATAGTTAAGTAAATGTTACTATATTTCATGATTAATTCGTAATTGTTATTTATATATTTTTCATATATATTATTTTACAGTATGTATTGGTATCTGTTTTTCTGCTAAGGTAACGAATCGAGGGAAATGTTACCTTCGATTTGAATAAGAGTATTGTTATCAAAAATAGAGGATAAAAGAATCTTCAAGAATTTAATGAAACGCAACAAAAAGTTTTTTCTTATAAAAATAGAATACATACTTGATTAAAAAAGAAGAAATTTTCAACGACAATAACGACACTGGTCTGCAACAAAATCCTTCAAAATATTATGTCATAAATATGAAGATTTTGATGCTCTGAATCTGTTCCCGATTATACAAATTTGGAGGTATTACTTGAAAAAATAAAATATTCTCAATACCTATGGAATATTTGTGCTGACTTAAAAGTTGTCGCTATACTTACTGGATTACAAGGAGGATACACCAAGTTTTGCTGTTTTTTATGTGAGTGGGACAGTTGCGCGAGAGACAAACATTACAAAGTGAAAATTTGACCACAAAGAAAAAGCTTGACACGTGGACTTAAAAATGTATCTCAAGAACCTCTAGTGCCAAGTGACAAAATTTTTCTGCCACCACTTCATATAAAGTTGGGACTCATGAAAAACTTAGTGAAAGCTATGAACAAAGATGGTACAGGCTTTCAATATCTCAAAACAAAATTTCCTCGAATCAGTGACGCAAAATTGAAAGAAGGGATTTTTGTAGGTCCGCAAATACGAGAGCTTATAACGGATGAAGTTTTCAATTCGAAGTTGAACGAAGCTGAAAAAAAAGCTTGGGTGGCTTTTGTAAAAGTGTGTCATAATTTTCTTGGTAATACAAAAACTGATAATTACCGACAAATCATTCGAGAGCTTCTTTCTGCTTATAAAGCTTAGGATGCAATATGTCACTCAAAATTTATTTTTTGGACTCGCATGTAGATTTCTTTCCGGAAAATCTCGGTGGCGTATCAGATGAGCATGGTGAAAGGTTTCATCAAGATATTATGCATATTGAAAGACGCTACAATGGAAAATGGTCAGCAGAAATGCTTACTGATTTTTGTTGGTCGATTCGTCGAGAAACTTCGATGGAAACGATGAAAAGAAAAAAAACTACAAAATAACTTGAATTATATTACCATAATGAGATAAATATACTGATATTTCTATAACTTGTGACTGTAAAATTAGCATTTTTCGCTGTAAAACTTAGACCGTAGTCTTTTTTCACTTTTTTGTGATTGTTGTTACTTTGATAATATCGTTTTTTAATTAAATAAACATTGTATTTAAAATCTATGTGCTGTATTTATTTGCATGTTAAATTTCGTGTTTAGAGCACTAAATATGATGTTATCATGCATGAAAACAATGAGGAGAAAAAAAAATTTTTTTTTGCAAACCAGTGCGATGCGTGAATTAAACAGTAGCAACGAAAATTTAATCGACAGACAATTAAAGAAAAATAGAACTGAAAGAGTGATAACTTAATTGAGTCTATTAGCGATTGAGTGGCAACCGAATAAGTCTAAAGAGTTGCTCTTAGGACGCTCGACCAACTATCGTTTATATGCAAGTCATGTGAAAACCACGCCTTAAAAGGTCGGCCATTTTGATTCGAGAACAGACGAATTCCCATTGGCTATATCTTCGCGCGAATTCAGGCTATTTCACTTGTTTGACTCACGAGGACTCTCTCCTTGAACAGCAGCAAGTTAAACAGTATATACAAAATTTGCTATCTTTGTTTTATTCGAGTTAAACATTTTTTCACAACACGTGAAAAATATATATTGTCCGTTTATATTGGAGTAAATAGGAAATCGGGGCATCTTTAAGTAATGATTTTTCTCGATTTACCTCTATAAGTCCTTGAATAAAAATTGAATAACTCAAACCACTCGTAAAATACTTAATATCTCAATGTTTGAATAAGCAAATGTCCAAATTTTCTTCTTTTAGATTGAATACGTATAGATACTTTATATTATTAATCTATGACTGTATAACAAATACTCTATGAAAATGTTGAAATTTGTTAATTGTATTATTTCATTTTATTAACAGCTATATCAAAACATTTCGGAGATATATTAAATATAATTTGTTTGAAACAGCAAAAAAGGAAATAGAAAGCTTGGAAATCTTTAACATGGTGAAAAACATTTGGAACGACAAAATGTCCTACTTTCCTGAATACATACCGAAGACAGATATCACTGATGCACCAACCTACGAAGGTGAGGCACCATTCATTGGAGATCCAACCTCTCAAGCTACTGAACACTTCACGTTAATACCGGACCTCGAAAACACTCGCATACCGACAAACAATAACTCTTCGGAACATTATACCAAGTAGTCCTGGTAAGTTTATCTAATTTTCTCTTTCCTCATTTTTCCCTTTTTTTAACACCTATTAAACTTATTTATTATAATAATAGTCTACGTAACTAACATTTCTTTTTAATTATTTTAATAATTAAACTTGACTTTAATAATTAAACTAAACTTAAAAAAACAATAAACTTGACAAGTTGAAATGAACATTTATGAATTATATATTTATATTCTTTTTTCTTTTCTATACAAATTATGAAAATTTCTTTCCTGTTATTTGCACCACTATACGCGAAGCTTATTTTATTTTTCTTAGAAAATAATCAAGGAAATCTAAAATATAATTTCTCTTTTTAAAACTTAAATTTATTTTTTGTTTATCTCGCAATTCATTATTACATTCATATACATAAACCAAATAAAGATTTATTTATTTTTAATATTGAATTATCCCTCTATGGGCCTGTGTTACTGTCAAGTAACAAATTCATTTTTCAGCATTTTATTAAGCAATTTTAGTTTTTTTAAACAACTAATACCATATTCATGACGGTTGCTAGCATAATTAACATAAAATAACAAAATAAATATTGTGCCAACTGTCTGTAGTAGAAGCAAGCGAAACCTTTTTTTTTCATTGATACTATTTTTGTTTTAGTCGCTGTTTATCGAATAAAAAATTATGTATATAGTAGTTCTGAGTTTGAAAATCCATAAAAATTAATTTTTTCGCATTCCAAATATCATTTTAAAAATTTTTTTTCATGATAAAATTCTGTTACTTTGAAGTAACATTGGCCTATAAAGGAATCTTCTGTATATTTAGGATCACGCTTTTTTGTTCTATCGAATGTTGGAAATAGTTGAAGAATTCGTTGCAGCAAACAATTCTTGACCATTTTTATCAGTTTTATTTGAGGAAAGATTCGAAGATTCTAAAAAGATAAATTTTTACGAAAAAAATAGATAATTTAGACCGGTGGTCAATGCTTAGCTGTTATATAAGCAAAACTGTTCATTGCATTCTGTTGGACCCAGGAATCAATATAACTTAATAACATTTAAAATTAAAATTGTGTGCATCCTGTCTATGTCAGGAGTACAAAAAAATCCGTAAAAAAAGAGGACGTCTTTTTTCCACCAATGTAGATAAAAAATTATAAAGAATATAAAAAGAAGACCAAGTACAATACTTCCATCAAAAAACGTGCGAAAAGATGAAGTATATTTATATTTATTTATGTGTAACGTCAAGTGAAAACTGTTTCGTTGAGTTTTACGCTTAAGTTTTCATACACAGAAGTGCGAATATTATAGGCCGTTGTTACCTGAAAGTCACATAGTAAATATACTGCAATAAAATTGTTTAAACAAAAAATTTTTTTTTCATTTGCATATATATGTTTATAATTGCTGATTCTTCGTTTCCTCAATTTTTTTGTATTGAAAAAAAAATTTGGCCCATAGAGGATTAATTTACATAGCTGATTTTATGATCTCTCAAAAACGATGTTTTTTTTACCATACATTTTGATTCATCATTTCTACTAAATATTTTTTTGTCATTCTTTAAAATTTATATGATTTTATATTGTCATTAGGAGTCTTGTTTACTGTTAGTGTGTGGTGTATGTGTATCAATAGTTATGACATATGTGACATAGCTTGAATGATTATTCAAAGCACAGAGTATAATAATACACGGAGTATAATATCGACGTCCTATTCTTTTAAAAATTCACCTTTAGACTGGCTCATTGTCATATATGAAATTTTCTTCGACCTAAACACATCATAATAATAGTTCTCCAGAAAAAATCTAATAAGCATTACACGATGTATAATTTTAAGGAAAACTCATGACTGTATATGTGAATCAATTGAAATGAAAAATAGTTCCCATGTGATAATATGAGATTCACTTTTATCGCAAGGAGGAGGCCACACATTAATTATTTTTTTATTTTATTAATCGAAAGGTAAATATTTCTATATTTTTTTTTAATAAGAATTCATTTGCATCAATATTTCTAATCAATATTTCTAATGCAAAGTTATTCTTTTATCGGCATATAAATTAAATTCTACAGATAATATAAAAGTTAGAGAGAACAATATTTTTACTAAACATGTCTAAAATGGTTCTTTGTTCAAATTAATAAAAAATACTTGAGAGTCATAAATTTGAAATGTCTACCCTTTTTTTTTATCGAGACATCATGGTGGGACGTCCTATTTCTTTTCTAAGGATATACCTATAAAAATATTTTTTAGTAATATTCATCGAAGATAATAATAGTAAAAAAAAGTCTATCAACGACAAAAACGATTGCTCCGTAGCTTTAAACATTTAATAGGTGTGATATCTGTCAATGGAACGAACATGATCAAAAACGCCGCGCCGAATTGGTTATTATATCACATTTTATGTGATTTTTACGTTTCTTCGAAAGTGGAATCGCGTGCTTCTGTCTCCCTTCACGAGACTTTTTTTCATCCGAATTGAAATTCTTTCAAGGATATTCCGAAGGAACATCTGTATCCTTCTTTCATCTGACGACACGATTTTATGATATCGGAAATGTTAGTTGAAACAAATTAAATCTACGACAAAGAAGATTATTTAAATGATTTTGCGCTATTATAGAAAGTGTCACAAAATTTAAAGAAAATTAAAAGAGATTTTAATTTTAATTTTATACTATTATAAATTTATTAGTTATATTTATCAATTCATAATTTATGTCGATCAGATAATGAAATTTATATAATTAATTAAAAAAATTTATTATTTTTGTGTTACGTATACGATGACATCTAACTATTTGCATCGCAAAAAAACTTTATCTCCAAATAAATTCATAAAACATTATAAATGGTTCAATTTCGTTGCAAGACAATTGAAAATATTTTTTATGAGTTTAATATTAGTTTTTGTTATATGGACCGCTTATTTTGAAAGTAACCTAACTTCATTTTCTAAAAACATCGAGTTAGCTACCGTAATAGTTACATTTTTACATGATCCTTTCATTCTGAAGCAATTTGTTACAAATATATACGTATTTAAAATCATGAAGATATTGTAATAAGAAAATTTGCCGATCAACAAAATGATGAAAAGTTTATTGTAAAAGTGGCATAACTCCATTCGTCAATTATTATTTTCCGGTTGCATCAGGTTATTGTACAACTTCATGCAATGTATTAATAAAACATTTGAGGTTGCTATATTTCGAGTAAATATGATAATACTTAATTGTAAATAAAAGGAGAAAAGAAAATTTTGTATAAACAAAATTATTAGAAGACGAAATTTTTAAAAGGGTAAAGAATTCTGATGAAGAATCAATAAACTGATAAAAATATGTTGGATGCGTTTTGTCAGAAATGAACCGTATAAAATTTTCTATAAGACATCAATGAATGAGAAAGAAAATTTTTAAGTCCTGAAATTATTACCACGTCGGGGTAAACCAATAAAATTCGAAAATATTGTATTGATACCACTATATAAAATATCAGACAAATTACAATAGCAAAATTCAAGGACATAATTGACTTATAATGATATATACCACCGGAACATCATGATTTCTTCAAATCCTTTTCACACACACAAAATGTTAATGAGTAGTAAATAGTTTTGTAGGTTATGTTTGTTATTTTGTACGTTATGTAGTAAAAAAATTTTTTGAATCGTATAAATTATGTTTTTAAAGTGTTTTAAAGGTATGATAAATAAATTGAGTATTGTTTTTTTCAATTTGAAGCATCTTAAATTATGTTGAATGAAGTTAAGTCCCTTCGAAATTTCATAACAAATCAAATTGTTGATATTGACAATGGCCTAACTCCATTCGTGGTTAGAAAACGCATATTATTTGCTTAATAATTGCCACTATTTTAATAGGAAATATAAACAAAGCCTTTAGATACACTTAAGCAGTATAACTCGTTAGTATCTTGTACGTATATTTTTCATTGCATTGAAACACAAACCCTTCAGTATTTCGATTCGAACATAAATGGAGGTAGGCCACTTTCAAAATAAGCGGCTCATGTATACTATGTTGATTGGTACGGAAATTGCGTATACGCTACACCGATAAAATTGAAACTCAATACGGAGCACCATCTCGTATCTACGGAGATCATAATTTTAAAATAAATGTAGATAGATATTAGAATAGAAATCTCTTTGTAAGTTCAATAAGTTATTTAATTATCAATAAGTTATACTAACTACATCAATCACTTGCTTAGAAACAGTTTCTTGTGACGCTTGTCATAGCATTATACTGTAGTTTAATGGGCAGATATCTGTTATTTTATAACAAATGATTGAAAGTGCAATATATCTATACTTCGTATTTAGTTATATGCACAAAGCTATAAAAATCATCAAACGGTGATTTTCTTAACTGTGCAATTACTGTTTTTAAAGATGTTATCTTTCTTTCTCTCTGTATTTCTCTTTCTTATTTTTTCATTATCCAAATTAAAGTATTCTTCTTTTGTTTGAGACGAAGTACGTGGTCGAAATAGTAATCGCAAATCTGGTGCTCGTTAAACAGATTCTAACCAATAAAATGGCCCTCTTTCCTAGAAGTAGTCAGACCATAGTAGCGCTTGAAGCAACAAACTGAATCCCAGTCTCAAAACGTTGAGGCTCCACCGATACTTTTGTAATTATCTATTGTAGTCTACCAGGGATGTGTTTCTTTTTTTTCAATTTTTTAACGATCCCACACGACTTCCTTTCAAGTTTTTCTTTCTTTCCCATGCTCGAGATAAATTTCCGGGAAAAAATAGAAGAAACAAGAACACGTAATGCTTAAATTTCGAGCAAATTTAAAATAATGAATTTTTTTTTAAGGGTTCATTCTGGTTCTTACGCCGAAAAAAAGGCTATTTTCACGACTTTTTTTTAGGCTTTGTAGGATACATATACATATGAAAGTTGTAGGGTATGATAAATACACTCTAGAAGTACGAGAAAAAAATTTTTTTTTATTGTTTTTAACATATTTTGACATTCAAAATGGCTGACAAACGTGAACCCTTCAAAAGTAGGTATGCTGTTGGCGGGCATCGAAATTTGAGAACGGTTGATCTAAAACAAAAAAATTAAACGGTTATAAATTCAGTATTACAATGGCTATCGGGTATGCTAAAACTATCAATTTTTATGAAAACAAAACAAAATGACGGCCATTTTTCGAAAAATAAAAAAATCGTTGATTTTTTTCGCACTTTTTTGTAAAGAAAATATAGTAAAAATTAATATTTTTACTTGGTTATAGCATGCGAGATAGCCATTCATGTTTAGAGTACGTGGTTAAAATTTTAGAAGGATCGGTTGAGTAGTTTTAGAGATATCATGCCCGCCAACCGAAAAAACGTTGTTTCGAGAAAAACGCGTTTAAAGTTTTTTTTAACAAATTTTTAAAAAGTCTGACTTTACCTTATTCTGCGATGCCTGCCCCATACAGTATGCCTTCTACTTCTTCAAAATACTCATTATCTTCCACTCTAGTCTTTTTTCGTTGTGTCCTGGCCTCTATCAAAGATTTTCCGCTCAAACGATTGGTTGAGCGCACACGCGTGTTGTCGCAGTTACTAGCGTAGTTGACTGCGATAGGGCCAAGTTTTATTCCCAAAACGTGCATTATTTTCAGTATTGGATCAAAACCTTCGTTGAATATACAAGATGCCAATTTACAAGCTATTTCAACAATTTTTTTTACCATTAAATAGGTGTTTAGGCACTATAGTCCAAACGCATTTGTTGAAGCACTCATTATTATTTTGAGTGTGGCCACCTAAACATCTTTCAAGTAATTCTGTTTTTGTCAGGTCAACATCAACCTTTTGTTTTTTGCTGCTATATTCATGCAGAGACATTTCCACTTACCCAACCGCAGATTGTTTGTCTCCTGTATCTGTAATATCTCTATGTATTTGGATCGCAAAATAATATACTTAAACTGTTCGGATAGTTCTAAAATTTTTGTATGATAATTCTTCATATGTATACTTTCGAAAAATGCAAAAAAAAAAAAATTGATTTTTTCAAAATGATAAACCAGAATAAACCCTTAATCGGAACATTATCCCAACGACAATTGGACTGCGCAATATAAAGATTGAGAAAAAAACATTAGGCAGAGGAAGGGAGATATAATTTTTGAGATAGAACTTCATCAAAGCATAAAGAATCGAATATACGAGTGCTGTCCATCTTCCGACCCATCTCTGTTCATATCGATGGTTGACTACTTGGCTCATTAAACGGATTAAAAGAAACTGCAATTTCTATATCTTTCTTTTCTCTTAATCTTCTTACTTTTTAATAATCAAAATTATCGATATCATTTTTATTATTATATTACAGACAATAATTAAAAAACATTATTTTCTTTTTGAAGAAATACTGTTTTGTTTTTAACGTGAACCAATATTTCGTCTAAGTTCAGCCAAAAATCACTATAACTACGTAACTTACGTTGCTTATAATTTCATAAAATATCCAAGAAAAGTTTACTATCTACACTGCTACAAAATTACAAAAAAAAACATATTTTTCCAAAACCTAATTTTTTCAATTAAAAAATTTGTTTATGGAACGTTAACTCACAATCAGATTAGAATAAAAGTTAACTGAAAAATTTTAACTGAATATAGACTCTCTACTCGAAAATATTTGTTAAATACTTATATGTTATTTCGAAGACTTTTAAATTCTAAACAAAATACTAAACTAAAAAGAATGTTCGAAAGAAAGATAAAGTTTCTAAAATTTTCACTACGCTACACATCGAAAGATTTTCCTATACAAAGACAAAATCGATCAATCTCATTCGATGCATAAAAGGAATTGATGTTCTATTTAAAGAGAATAATTCTATAGTTCAGCAAGTTATACACAATGTCAACATGTACTGGGAAAACACGTGATTTATTTTACTATAATATCACAGAAAAGGAATATAATCAAGAAAAGAAAATTATAAAAAAGAAACAATGTATAATTTGCATAAATGAAAATAATGCTTAAAGAGTGAGATTATAATCCATCATAAAAATCATCATCTTTATCATTCTGTTTAAGTCGATACAATAAAAATATTTTTGTTCGTGTTTTTTTCAATCCCTCATATAAGGATTAAAAAAAAAAGAAACAGTGCAATATTGTTTTTGGTAAAAGAGAATAGTAATAAAAAGAAAAGGAAATGTTTAAAGTTAAGACTAGGTAGATTGTTTTTACAAGGCATGGATGTATCACAAGGAAAAAGGGGTGCGATTCGCGGATCAAGCACGAAATTAAAATTTATCGGTCGTATATCCGTCCAAGTAAAAGTCGTTGAAGTCGAAGAGGTATCAAGCGTCGTCATCGTCGTCTACGTCGTCGTCGCCGTCGTACAAATGCGCTCGTAAAAGCGGCCTAAAAATGTTTGGAATCGCTAAGCGACTGTACTACTATGACCGTAGAAAGAACGAAAGGATGAACGAATGAAAGAAAGAAAGAAAGAAAGAAAGAAAGAAAGAAAGAAAGAAAAAAAGAAAGAAAGAAAGAAAAAAAGAAAGAAAGAGAAGGAAAGAGAGAGAGAGAGAGAGATAAAAAGATATGAAAATGAAAAGGACGAATAAAAGCATCTTGCTCACTCTTAGTTATCTTGAATACAGATTGCAAAAGCTTACGAGCGATTAGAGTCGTTAAAAAGGAAAGACGATCTTAAAAAGCATCCATACGCAGTACAACAACCTCTTTCTCCCTATGAGAGAATATCTTAGAGAATTCTTACGAAAGTATATTTTCTAAGCCTCTAAGGTGTATTATCTTCAACTCGATGACTCTTCTAACGATCCGGAATCTGGTAGCGAATAATTGTACGCTCGGCTATTAATCTATAAAACAATTAACGACGTTAAGCCGTTTCAGGGTTAACTATTCGGACCTTGTTGTTGTAAACCATTTTAACGATGACGATTATAAATATTCCAAATATCTTTTCAATTTTTTTTCTTTCTCCAATCGTGTAGTATGCGCAATGAGAAGAAAATTAATGGCTATGATCTTTTTTTTTCCTTTTCGACTTCCTTTCCTTTTTACACATGGAATTTTTATTTTATTCGTTAAATTTATTCTCAGTTTTTTTTTGTTTTCTTTTTAATTATTTATTAATTTTATAATGTGGAAAATAATATTCATCGCGATTAGGAGTAATTTAATTAAAATCATATGATTATTTGACACTTTCTCGTAAGTTCTTTTTCAAGTAGGCCGAACTATCACTCGAAAATCATCGTCTCAATTGTTCGACCGGTTTTTGACGGATCGTCAAAGGGTTCCAACTATGACTATGTGGTAAGTAGCATCAATGTAATCAGATAGGCTGCTCAGAGTTAACTTAACGACGCTCGTAAATGCGATACACCAGCACATTTTTCAACGTCTTTTCTTTTTTCGTTCTTTCTTCGTTCTTCTTTTTTTCTTGTCTTCCACTTTCTTCTTGTCATCTCATCCCCTCCTTTATTTCGTTCTTCTCTTACCACTATCATAAAGATACTCGCGATCACAATGTCTCCCATCCCTCCCTTTCACTATTTTCGCTTTATTTTATTTCTCCTGCAATAAATTAATCGATTTTACGCGACGAATATTAAACGAGAGAAACTAAAAGTCAATGTAGACTGGAAAAATATCGTGATAAACGGGGACGTTTACATGAAACTTAAAAAAAATATTCTCGATAATTTATATCGTCTATTACTAAGAATCGGATAAAAAAAATAATAGAAAATAAGAAAGATCGTTTATATTTAAATACAGGTAACAGGAATTGTGAATGATAATATATAACGATTTTAAATTAATTAAATCTTTATATTTAAATTATATTTAAAGAATAATGATGGACTTAAGAAACTTAAATCTTTTTTATATGTATTATTATCTTATATACTTGAAATATCACTTGACAGTGTTATAATTAGATAACCGACTAATTATTATTAATTACAGTGCATAATTTGTAAAAGTACAAGCATTACACATCGTGTATTATTTAAAAAGTCCTATCTGTACTTATTATGATTTACAATCTAAATGCACGCACTCTGTAATGGAATGTGAAATCTAAAAATAGACTGATACATATAGAATAGTGTTCTTTCCGGAAACACTTTTTTCGATCCTTGGAAAATAAGGATAATAATGAAATTATAATATTTTATTCTTTTAATACAGTAGCATGATTAATACTCTATGATAATTTTATTATATCATTATCCATAATTGTAAAAATATTTAGAAATTTCTAAATATACATATATAATACCAAATAAACTAAATGAGGAAAGAATAGGGATTAATTGACTGTGATTATTTCATAATTAACTTGATGGTAGTAGATAAAATATTTAAAGTTAAAAGCAAAAAAGAAATATTTAACAAAATATTAGAATGATTTTTAAATTTAATTATTTTACAGATCTGGAGACTTCAAAATCATTTGTTGTTTATGAAAAAAGGAATACACATGGAATATTTAAAGAAAAGGGTTTATTTTTGATAGTTAAATTGTAGTATATATTTACAAGAAATATTGGGAGAAATATAAAAAGTTAAATAAAAAGAAAAAAAAATAGAAGTAGAAGGAAGAGGGTGAAAAAGAGTGAAACAATATCTATGACCTTGATAGCGAACGTCGGCTTTATTTCACGAGGATGCAATTTTCGAGACCAAGCAATAATTAGCAGTACCAAAGTGCGTGAGCCGCCATAGTTACTTATTTTTCTTCTTTTTCTACTCCTTTTTCTTATTTTCTTATCCTCGTTCGTGTTCTTCTTTTTCAGTCACGTCTCCTTTTTTTTCTTCTTCTTCTTCTCCTTCTTCTTCTCCATTTATGTCTCCTTTCCTTATTTTTTTCTTCTTCTTCGTTGACGTCTTCTTTCTTCTTCTTCTTCTTCTTCTTCTTCTTCCTCTTCTTCATCTTCTCTTCTACTTCTCCTTCTTTTTCGTTTAAGTTTCCTTTTCTTCTTCTTTTTTCGCTTCATCATCGTCGCAGTCTTCTTAGTCGCTCCGTTCGTTGTAATTCTTCTCTTTCTCCGTATGTCTCGGGCAAGAGTCGGCTGAACGTTAAGTAGCATAGTAACAGGCCGGAATCTTCTGGCAAAAGGAGTTTTACTACTTTCTAACCACAGTCACGGGCTACAATTAAACCCCCATAAACCTCGTCATAACTTTTTTAAAAGCGACCGACCGTTCTCTCACGCGTATTCCGCTCCCTTCGTTTACCCGACAAAAAATTCGCCATATTGCATCCTTAATGAAGCCTCAAGACGATACGGGCGCCGTCTTCCGGTCGACCCCCGCGATTTCATTCTCTTTTCTTTCTTTATCTTATACATCTTCCTCGAAAACCGAAAAAAACATCATTGATTTTGTAATTTTTCTAAATTCAAACCACGAAAATCTTCAAATGTATTATGTACGTTAAATTTTCTATATGTCCAATTCGAAAACACATTTTTCAATAAGGAACAATAAGTAAGACTTATATTGGAGAATAGTTTAACAATGACGTCGGTCAAATCGATGAAGAAAGAAACGGAGGGAAAAAGGAAGGTAAAGAAAGACTTCAAGAGAGAAAGAGAAACAGAGTAAAGAGAGAGGGAGAGATGAGATCTGGAGGGGGGTCGTGGGGTGAGAAGAAGCTGAGGGTGGAAATCGAGGAGGCAACCGTACAGGGACTTTAGCAGAGAATGACGTTTACGGCTCGGTGCGGTCGACCTAGCGCCAGTAAAACTTGAGAAGAAATACAAGCGAAGTCCGCATCGACAGTTAAAGTCATACGCGCGAAAATACAGCCCGGTTTCTATGAAATACGACGTACCTACCTACCTTAGACGAGCGACGAAGCCACCGGGATCTTTACTCAAGATACGTGCGTCTCGTTAATAAAAGGAATTCTCAAACTCTTACTAATTTCATGAAGTAAACGATAAACAAATCCTTCGGAACATTGCTGTATCAGTTATTTCATATACCGAGCTTTCACACATACACATTCCTTCATAATTCGTGTATTAAATGAAAAAGAGAAATAATTAAAGGTCTTTTTGATATTGTCTTTTTAAAACTTTATAAAGAAATAAAATCTTTCAAAAATACGTACAATTTTGAAAAAATAATATAAACGAAGTAATTGTAACACTATCTATAAATTTGTCTATTCAATTCAACCTGTTTATCTCTCTTTTCTTGAGAATATTTGGTTATTGTCTTTAAATAAGTATCTCGCCCTCAATCGGAAATTTAACTCACTCTTTCTCGAATAGAAAGGCATTACTCGAAGTATCCACGTTGATTTTACGAGCCACCCCTTCAGCCTCGGGCGAGAGGTGGAAAGGTGCCAAAGAGGTGTTAGAAGCCGCGAAGCACTTTACCGAGAAACGATAAACCTCCTTCACTTTCGTCTCCACCTCGTCCGGAAACGTTCTGCCCGTTTTCATTTTAGATACGTTCTTGTATATGTCTCTCATTCTCTTTTTCTTTTTCGGTCTCTTTCTTTCTTCCTTTCTCCTTAGACCTCCTTTACGATCGTTCGAGAAGTCAGAGCGCGTTCTAGAAGCCGCCTAGATCATCTAAAGGAAAAGATTCACTGGAAAAGTGGGCAGCAACATCTATTGTACTATACAATACTTTTGAACTTACTATTTGAAATGTTATCTTTCCTTTTTTTACTTCTAACCTTTTTATTTGTTTTTCATTTTCATAGAAACTTCACGTTTGTCGCGAAAAAATAAAAATTGATTTTAATGAAAGAATTTAATTTAATTTAATTTAAGAATTAATTTTACTAAAAGCTGTACGTTAAAAATTGATATCTTAATTCTTCATGTTTATAATACATGTTGCATCAGCGCCTGGTCTTGCAGAAAAGAAAACCAAGGAGACAGAAAAACAGAAAATCAACGACGACACGGATAATGTATAGATAATATATAAATGTATTTGTATATAAGTAAAGACAGTAGGGACGGGTGACGAAAATGTTGCCCACGCATAAAAAGGAAACCCAAACATCGTAAAGCTTCGGTATTTTTAAAGACACACCTAAAGACGCATGTTCTTGACTGTATCGCCATCGAAGTCTCACAGAATTCTTCCTGTGCACAAGATTCTTCACTTTTATTATTTATATAATTCCTATCTTGATAGTCATCTTTATAGGAAATAAAAAGGATAAGAAAATCCTCTGTTCTAACGCGTGTATTTATGGTTGTAAATAAGATATATGTGTATGTATAGGGGCCAATGAGAAAATTTGCCAGTTAAAATTTTTCCCTAGTATTCTATTAACGACCTTCTCTTTTTCTCGATAATAAATCATTATTCTTTTCTTTGGTTTGTCGTGAATCTGTTTAATAAAACAATATTCAACGATCTATCTTGATATTAAAATAGAATGGAAAATATTGATGAACTTTTGTGAACAGGTAAAACAAGTTAGAAGTATAAGATGGAAATAAATAGAAAGAGAAAGAGGTAGAGAGAAAGAGAGAGAGAGACAGAGAGAGAGAGAGAGAAAGAATGCACATCTTAAAGATCACGTAGCTAAGGAGATTGCAAGGCGGATAGTTGTAAATTATACTTTTATGAGGCATCCCATGGTCAATCGGGAGAACAGGACAGCTTTGAGAAAGAGTGGATCATGAACTGTGGACCAATGCTTGCCTCTCTCTCCTAAACCTTACTCGCTATTTTCCTTCCTTCATTTCTTTTCTTGAGCTTCGAATGTTCGCCAGACATTGATCGGACTTTTACGAGTTTGTAATTACGACGGTCAATTCAACTCCGAAGTCCACTTAAAGAATTCTCTTCAATGATGTAGGCACGATAAATTTGTATTTTTGTGTGAGTGAGAGGATTAGAAAAAGAGAATTATTTCTTATTTTTAGTATTTTCAATTATTATTTAAATATTTGTATCAAAGGAAAAATGAAAAGCCAATATGTATCTGTGCATATCATCTATCTACTTATATACGTTAATCGTTCGTTTTAAAGAAGTTCATTTTTCGTAATAACTGCTAAGAGAGTATAACGATAAAACTAAGAGAGAAGCACGCTCTTGTCTTTACCACCCTTGCATCAAAGTAATCGTTGATCGTTCGGTTTTACTGTCAAGGAAATAATACTTTCGGCAATGTTGACGGGTTAAATATGTGTAACATTTTAATGGGCCAATTTTGCGTTAAAGTTCCAAATGTTATGAGGAATTTCGAAGTCTGTCGTTTTCATAGGATAACCTGTGTGACATCCGTTTCCCTATCTGTCTTTCAAGGTAGCAACCAGCAGCCGAGATCGAATAGCCTGTTAAGAGATTAATATTCGGAAGAACGAACGAGAGGTATGTTAAAAGGTTGGGATAGAATTAATGCCTGACCGTGAATAGCAATCCCTGTCGTTTTACGTCCAAGCGCGAATACTTTTTACGGTCGTCAATAAAGTTATCACGATAAGGGTCGTTTGAGGAAGTGACAATTTGTATTTGTATCTTCGATTTAACATTGTCTATCATTAGCTAAAATAGAGAGAAAAACAATATGATATTTAGTTTCTTCTTTCTTTTTATTTTACTTTGTTTTTTTTCCTTCCAACTTATTCCATCAACTTGAAAAAAAAGAATCAACATTCAATTTTAATGTTTTAAGTAAACGAGCAAATGTTATCTCTCTTTTCTTTCTTTATCTTTTTCTCTTATATAAGAGAAAATAATTTTAAACGATAGCAAAAATCCGTTCCGAAGTCGATTTCTTTCGTTAAAGCGGATACAGCCTTTATCTCGACGATACTTTCGGGGACACGCGTGTCTACGATGTTTTACGATGCACCCACGTTTTAGTACCGGACGAGGTTTCGCTTGGCCGAGCTCCTCAGGGCCTATCTCGTTCTGCTCTTCATTTGTAAGTTATCGCTCGCACAGTGCAAAAGAGAAATTTTTCCCTTTTAGATTTTATGCATTCACGAATTCCAAGCTTTTCTCCTATCTCATAGAATTTAACGAGTGATATAGGGATAATAAATTTATCTTACGAAAAACATTATGTAAAAAAAAAAATGTATATTTGTTATATCTCGAATTATAATCTACATATTTATAAATACACGATATACAAAGAAGATGCACGATGAATGTACATACAAATAGTTTAATTATTTACAGTACTTTACTCACATCAAATAGACAATATATGTATATATATTGTATATGGATGGATATGAAATAATGAATAAACTTAGATACCATTTGATTGGCTAAGCGTAAAAACGTTTCAATCTTGAAAAGGATCTTTGTTAGATCCTCGAAAAATAAATTCTCTAATACTGAACATTATAACTACAGAAAAGTATCTTGAAAGAGACATAGTAAAAGGAAAGCCAAGGAAAACGCTACCGTCGCCGACGTCGCCAGCAACGATGACGACGACGACGACGACGACGACGACGACGTCGTCGGCGACGGTCGGTGGTGCACGGATGAAAACTAAGTCCAGGTTTCATTTGACTGGCTTTACGAGGGAGACATAAAATGGATTTTACTGTCGGCTAGTTCGCCAGTTCTCGAGTTGGTAACATTGCTTTAGCGAACATAATATACCCCACCGCTCCCCTCTCCTCCCCTATAGTCTTTTTCCTCTCTTCCTCCCCTTTCATCTTCTCTTTTCTCTCTCCATTTCGTTTCTCCATCCAGCATTCTCTTGGACTTTTACGAAAAACGAGTTGAGAGCTTTCATTCACGTCCTTTTCTACGATGTTCTGTTCCTCTTCTTTCTTCCTTTCTTTCTATCACATGTCTATATATTTCCTCTTACTTTTCTTCGTTTTCTCAACACCGTCTACCACTACCCTTTCTTGAGCATCCATCCTGAGACATTTCGCGAAGCATCGCGAAACTTTTCGTATGAGATACATCCCGTAACCGGATTTAATATCCGTCCGAATATAACGTCAGGATGATAGCTAACCCGCTCTTCTTGACATCGTTTCCTTCACCTGTCTCGTACGTAAACTAACATTGGCCTTTTCATGTCGTATTATTTTTTAAACAAATGTTTCTTATCTCTCTATTTTTTCCTATTTTTCTTTCTCTCTCACATCAGTCAATTAAAAACAATAACATCTTGCATTTAATATATTATATTAACAGTTTAGAAATTTTCTTATCCAATTTAAATAAAATTCAAGATTAATAGGATTAATATTTTATTGCACGACTAAAAAAGCACAGTTCTTTTTAATAACGTTTTATAGATGAACTGGCTACTTGCAAACGCCCGGCAAATTACGCAAAAGAAACATTGCGTAAGAAGAAAACGTGTGATCAATTTGTTTGCATTACTGCAATTAAGTATTTACTAGCTATATTAAGAGCTGCATCTACAAATTTTAAACTGTATAAGTTATTATTAAACATTGTATGTATATATCGTTCTATTGATGAAGAATGAACTGCGTGGTAACGTAATTAGATTCGAAATTAGATCATTGCATGATAGATAGGATTTTTATCGTCGTTTTAATACTTCTAATCATACAGATGCCATCAAATGATCATTGAATTGTCATTGAGTGGTAAACATTAATAAAATCATTGTTGCCATAAATATAATAGATATTGCAAATAAATACATACATGCATAGGGTACATTGACAAAAAAACATTTTCATATTTTTATAATTCGATCATTTCAGATTGATCGGTGATTAAATCGGCAAGGTGAAGCGATGGGAGACAAAAAGTCAAATCCAGAGGATCCTCCAACATGATTTCGTTCAAAAGAATATGTATTTCGACTCTGTGATCTTGATAAAAGATAACAGGAGAACAAGAAAATGAAAATGTCCATGCACGCGATTGCTATCATATTGAAAAGTGAACGATTTATGTTCTATAAAAGAAAATTTTATGAATTTTTTCTTTAATCGTTGATTCGCGTGATTTCTCTTTTTCATTCCGTTATAAAATAAACTGTAACACACGAGAAATTTATATTTGTTACTAATGTAAAAGATATTTTCTTTCTGTTATCTTTTTCTGATAATAAGTGACGTCAACGTCCTTATTAATTGATCTATTTGTTCTTTTTCTCTCTTTCTCTTTCTATTTCTCTGATATAGTAAGGAAAGTAGCATTTGTCTGCAATTTGTCAAATTATTCGATAAGTATACATGTAGTATATACATTAATAGTATAAGCGTAGTTATGTCAGACGGAGAGATGATTCTCACGGGTCCTCCAATTTAAAATCACGGTCTTGAGACTGTTAGTTATTAAGAACGAATTATTTCCTTCGCCGTATGTTGGGGAACGAAATTGTCCGAGAAAATCATGAAATATTAATTTAATTTGTTAGTCTCTTACATGAGCGTTTGCAAGAAGTGATGTCTGGAATACACTTATAATTGTAAGAGACGAATGCTAAGAATGCCTGGGAATTTCTGAATTTCAATAAAATTTAAAATATGGATTCGATCTAAAATGCTATTATTTAGCAAGTACTCGATATTATATAGCTTTTTTTTTTAATCTTAAATAAAGTCTACATAACTGAAATGTTAATAGATTATATAATTATTTATCGTTCACAAAATTGATGATTTTTAAATTTGAAAAATTTTTAGTAGTCTTTATTTTGTTAATATTCTTTAAAGTTGATGTTCCTATACATATATAGAAGCAAAATTGAATGAGAAGCGCAAAACTGAGAAAAATAAAGTCTCGTAAATCTTGCATTCGTCTCATTTTATATATAATAAACTCATGTGTACCGTTGCCATATACATTCGTTTTTTAAACAATTTAATCCATATTATAAATTTCACCTTCTTATTGTCTGAAAGTTCATATATCGAGGAAAATTCGGTTTTAAGAAAAAAAAATAATATTTAAAATAAAAAAGCAGAAAAAAAATAATTGAGCCTAAAAATAACGATTATTTGTAACGATTATAGAGAATGAAATAAGAATTGAAAGATCGAAAAGAATGAGAATTAGATTTCCATCTTTCTCTTTTTTCTCTCTCTTTTTTCTGAAAATTATTGATGAAAATTTTGTGAAGGAAATAATGTGTAACATCAAAAATAATATTTCTTAGTAATGTTTAGGATTAACATTGAATAATAATGGGGATGATGTTTTAACGTGAAAAGGATGATAGAGACAAATATACCTAATCATAGATTACAATTTGCAACTAGTATAGGTAACCCTCTTATAACATGGTAGATAGGTTCCTAGAAAATACCGTGTTGAGTGAAACCGTGTTATATGAGATTTAAAGTTCATTATTCCTTCGTGTCATTATTTGTAAGGTAATTTAGTGTTTAAATATGTTAAGCAATAATTATGTTATCCAGTGCTGTACCAAGATTTTTGCAATTTTTGTATTGTGTTAGAGCAAAATTGTGTTATAGGATGCAGCGTTGTAGAAGGGTTACCTGTATACATTTCTCCAAGAGAAAATTTTTCTTTCCGTTTCAATCTTACATCAAAAGATTTCTTCATACCTGTATATATAATATATTTCCACAGGATCGTATTCTTTTAACGCAAGAATTAGCTCTCTTAAAGAATAATACAAAACATGTATAATATATATTCTATTTCGTTATCATTAGATACGATTTTTAATTCTCTGCGTTAATCAATATTGATCCGATAACAAAACTTTAAAGAGAAGATAGAATAATGTCACGAGTCAACATATAATTTCTTTTTGTTTTTTTTTAAATAAATATTTCAACATATAAATACATACACAAACACGCGCGCGAACAGAACAGAACAGAAATTAAATAATAATAGTTATTAAAGTAAAAAAGTAATACATTGTATACGAAGAGATAATAGATATGCACGAGAATTTGTCGATAACATATATACTTACACGAAACGGATTAATCTAGATTAAGGATGATTTTTGTCTTTATTTTTTTTACAATAATATTAATTAATTGTTACATTAATGTGATTTTAACGTATCTATGTCTAACTGATTAATTTGATTATCAATTTGATTATTATCGTGAAAAAATTCGAATCGATAGTAGTGTATAACAGGGTTTTTCAAATTTGTTCACTGACTAATTATTTTTATTTGAGCGACTCTGAGATATAAATTTTATATTATCTTCTCTTTTATTATCATAAATTCACAAACATACTATGAGCGCAATATTGTCAAACTAGTTTTATATGAAATCGTTATGCATCCAGAAATTTGTTAGTTTTGCTCAAATTTTTAGGATTCCCAAATTTAGTGACACGACCTCATGTATAGGATCGCGATCCATACTTTGAAAAGCCTTGGCATGTAATAATACAGCTCGGTAAGTTTTTCATTTCTTCACTGAAACGTGTGTAGTATATATGTATAAGCGAAGTGTTGCACGGCACGTACATCGAACATGAAAGAAATGCAAATGAATGTTGTGCCAGAGAAGGACTTTGTACATCGTAAAACAACCGTATCCGTTTTTATTTTTTATAGCTTGTAACCAATTGGAAAAGAATATGGTAATTTCAATGAAAAGAAGTACGATCCATGCACCTCTAATTAATACGATCTTACCTACCTGTATTCGTACTTACATTCTTGTTCGTTGTAGTTATTTATTCAACAAATCTTCAGAGATAGATCATCCATGCCACGTGGTAAAGAGAGTAATATGCTAAAGATGTTGAAATAGGTATGTACTTATGTGACAGAAAATAAATATGGAAAAAAGAAATAGAATCACGAGGCATGTATTGATCGTTCTTCAAAGATTGATTTTACTTGGAGTAATTTTAATTGTTATACATATTATATAGCGTATAAATAAATGCTGATAGTGTCATGCGTGCTTAATGTGAACCTTTTAAATGTATCTCTTATAATAATTACAAAAATTGAGATAAGTATAGATAATAGTTTTTCTTATGTTTATTGTTATGTATAATAATTGACATTGTTGCGAAATTTATTTAATTTTTCAATTTTTACACCCTTCTCTATGTTATTACTCTTCGTTAAATGTAAATAAAAAGCCCATTGCATAAAGATTTTTCATAACATTTTACAGCTGATTAAAATACTATATCTCTTAGTAAATTTCAACATATATTTGATTTTTTATAAAATGTTCAATAGCAAATAACCCTACTAACATTTTTTCTTTGCACATTCACATTACAGCTGAAATTTATAGTTCTTCGGAAAATTACAATAATAGTAATAATAGTAATTTAATACCTCGTCGGTGGATGAAGAGAGTAACACAATTTAAAAAGAAAATATCTAGAGACTTCCAATATTAGGAGAAAAAATTTTTGTAAGTATTAAACGCGATGCGACTTTACTGGAAACACTACGGATTAAGGTTCTCATCGCATGTATGTATTTGAACTTACTTTCTTGTGCCATCATCTGCACGCGACCACTTCTCACAACGATCATGATAACATATGAACTACCTTTTATTATTATGTACACGAACATCTCGACAGGCAAGTATTATGTATATGGAATAGTTTTTATTAAAATTATTTTGTTGTTGTATAAAATTACAAGAAATTCAGCGAAAGATTGATAGTCATGCTCTGAGAGCGTAATTTTAATTATTCTCTAATTAATAGATTCTTTATTTCTACTTATTTCATGTAGTTTCTGCATAACGATTATTTACACGTTCCTGAATGAATTTTACAGGCCGATAAGCAATCTAATTATGGCAACATACACGTGCATTAAAAATCTGATAACGTTAAAATGTATCTACCTAATTATGGTTACAATGTGTATGAGTTTTTTACTTGAAGATATTTTAACAATAAAAATCACACAAGGTTATGTCAACTCAACGATTTATATTCCAACGATCGTTTATTCTAATCATTACATCTAACTTGTTTCAATAATTCTCTTCGATTTATATCAAATCACTCTTATTGCTACTCAAGTCGCAAAAAATTTAGTAATTATTCCAACGAGATCTTACTCATTATCAATAAATAATTTCTATTATGCAGTTATATATTATAATACTTTAGTTTGTATATCAAACATGGTATTTCCAGATGTTACGTTCAAGTAACAAATGATAATCAATTTGTAAATTTATACAATGTGATTTAAATTACAAAATGAAGGGAAAAAATAAAAGATACAGTTTATACAAAAGTTCGATG
This sequence comes from Polistes dominula, assembly GCF_001465965.1. The sequence continues at coordinate 1,158,460 of NW_015148974.1, read as the reverse complement.
CATTTATTGTTATATCGTATAATGTGTAGATGAAATAAGAGAACCAATTATAATAAGGTGTTGTTTACAAGCCCTCAGTTGCTTTAAATTAGCATGGTCATACAATCCGGTATCTTTCATTGATTGACCAAAGCCCAAGGTTACCGAGTACATCGCAAAATATCTACATAATCTGTGAAGGTATCATTATGGATACGTCTAACACGCCAGATAACAGCCAAACTCGTTGGTGGGCGTCAGTGATTTAATTAATTTCCTCGAGCAAATCGGCAGAATCTTACTTGTGAAACTGGTAAGTACGTGTTTTTTACAAAATGGACCTTTTTTATATTTTGCAATAGTAGGAAAAAGTTTAATAAGTTAATAAGTTAAACTTTAAATATGAATATTTAAAATTGATCGCGAATGCATATATTTAAATTGTTATCTAACGAGTTTAATAGTAATATTATATACTCTGTTAAGCAAAGGGAAGTACTCAGCATACTATAAAATAGCAAGAACATTGCATCAAGAATACTTATATACCTATACATCATTCGACTATTGAATCATTGTTTGCAATGTGATCTATCATTTACAGAGTTTTAACAAAACCAATTGTATTTAGGCAAGTATGTGTTTTCTTTTTAAGAATAAAATTCGAATAATTTGGTTTATTATACTAATATAAGATTAAAAATGATATATTTAATATTTCTAATAAATTATTTATTTCGTTATTAATTCTTTGGATTATGAAGTCATCATTATTTATAGTATTTTTTTCTATAACTTTTGAGTTATTTTCGATTTGATACTTACTTAATCAAAAAAATTTGTACAAAACAATTTTACTTAATAATTGCTATTAAAAGTAAAAGTTGGTTGATTATGAGACGAAACTTATAAGGAAAACTAGTTATAGGGTAAAACGTTAAGATAAATTGTATAAGCGAATAATATAGAAGTAAAAAATTTAATATTGTCTAGAAATATCTAATAAATAATATGTGCTATTTTCATATTTTATTTCTTTTTTTATTAAATTAAAATATTTAAACAAGTAAATACGAAAAGTTGAAATTACCTCCAGTTTGCTTATCATTAATGTAAGAGATCTTTTTTATCGACTGCGTTCATAGATACAAGTTACGTATCATTTTCGCTAGGTGTAACTTCGATCGCGGTGAATATCTAATAACATTTAATACTAACCAGTTTAATTTAAAAATGTTAATATGTTTCTTTTTATAATGCAATTAACGTGACTAATATAATACACAGAAAATATTAGAATTTAAGAATATATTTCTTATTGTGAATCTCGTTTACAATTATCGTTACATTGTTAAAAACAAGTCCGTGAAGTGTTTTCTAACCTCTAAATAATTTAGTAATATATTTGTTAATACAACTTATAAAACTATTAACTGGTAAATATAATAATATATTTTATTTTTAACCTAAGAATACACAATAAAGCTTTTCATTTTTTAAACATATTTATAATTAATAATTATCTATGCTTAATTTTATATATTATTTTGTTGCAATGCATGTAGTACTATTTTGATTATTGTTTATTCTTTATAATTTAATTTCAGTAACTATGAATCCAGATATACAGAAGAAAATTCTACAATTTGAAGCTTTTATAAATGACGTGCTGAAGACTGATCTTGCTAAATTAGAAGAAAAACTTAATAGTAAAAATACAGATATTGCTGAATTTATTCAGCTAAAGACCATTATTACTACCTTACAATCCAATGGTTTTAATAAAAGTGGTTTTAAGACTCAAGTAGATATTGGAAACAATTTTTATGTTGAAGCTAATGTTGAAGATGCTTCAAATATTCTATTAGATGTTGGCTTAGGACACTATGTTGAATTTAGTTTAGAGGAAGCTTTAATTATAATCAATGTTAGAATAAAACTTTTTGAAAAACAAATAACTCATATTAGGAAACAAATTGCAAGAACTAATGCCCATATAAAGTTAATTTTAATAGGTATCAGAGACTTACAAGGATTAAGATAGTATATGTGTTACTAAATTGTACAAATTAGCGATTATACTTTCAATTAGGTCTTGTAAGATATACATATATCTTAAAAATCCTAAGTCTTTATAAAATGTATTTTTAAAAATAAATAGATACTTATATTTCAAGTACTCATAGTAATAATTTATTGTTTTGGTAATTATTAAATTATATAGTTATATTAAAAAGTCATATTTAAAAGACTTTGTATTTTCCGTACAAATTAATTATGTTGGGGACATTGAATGATTCAGTATTGTATAGAGATGTTGCATTGTTTCCTTGTTAAGTGTAATTGTGGAACTTTATGAAGACCTTGTAGTTAGTTTATATATATCAGAGGTTGGTTAAAAATGAACCAGTGTATTTTGCGTTGTTCGGTTATCAACGTTTATAAGGTCTTGTGTACAACATAATTTTTCATTTTTTTCGAGATAGTCAACAAATCATTCATGTCTGATTGGCGAAGTATACCTTCTGAAAATAAGCATAGAGAATTTCTTGAGAAATTCAGTTCTAATTTAATTGATTTTGCGTTTAAAAGCGTATCTCGAAATAATCCTGTCTCAAGATGGAGAGATGCAAATTATTTGCAAGAAATTTTAAATTTTGATTTGTTAGAAGAACCAAAATCACAAAATGATTTATTATTGGCAGCAAATAAGATCTTGAAATATAGCGTTAAAACTGGCCATCCATATTTTATGAATCAACTCTTCTCTGGGTGAGTTTTAATTATGATTCTAATATTATACCTATGACAAAAATGATTATTAATTATTTTATATTTATTTGCGTAGATTAGATCCTTATGGCTTGGCAGGACAATGGTTGACTGATATCCTAAATGCTTCAGTATACACATACGAAGTAGCACCTGTACTAACTTTAATGGAGAAAACCTTGATTAAAAAATTATTGTCTATGTTTTATAAAAATGATAATGGATCTGAATTGGGTGATGGATTGTTTTGTCCAGGTGGATCTTTTGCGAATGGAACGGCTATTAATTTGGGACGATTTTCTTTTAGATGTGAAAACAAGGTAATTATTCTGATTTCATTTATTGCATAAAAGAAATATGTATATTGATATATAAAATTAATCATTTTTTATAAGGATTTGATGGAAAAGCCAATTCTCTTTGCCTCGGAAGATGCTCACTATTCAGTATCAAAATGGGCAAACGTTTGCAATGTAAATGTCGTTTTTGTGAAAACGGATGATTTAGGTCGAATGAGCGTAGATGATTTGAAGACTTCTATTCGACAAGAACAAGAAAAAGGCAGTTCTTTGTTTATGGTCTTCGCCACTGCTGGTAATTATTCTTATACAATAAAAATAAAATTATGTAGTAACTATGTACTATCATCCACTAAATTTTCGAAATCTTAGGAACGACAGTATTAGGAGCTTTCGATCCATTGATCGAAATAGCAGATATTTGTCAGGATTTAAAAATGTGGTTGCACGTCGATGCAGCCTGGGGTGGTGGCTTAATATTCAGTAAAAAGCACAGTGGTCTTTTAAGAGGAATAGAAAGAGCTGATTCTATTTTATTTAATCCTCACAAGTTACTTGCTGTTCCACAACAGTGTTCCTTACTTTTGACAAAGCATAATGATATTCTGACTAAAGCACATTCTAAGGGAGCTACTTATTTGTTTCAAAAGGATAAATTTTACTCTGCAGAGTTAGACCCTGGGGACAAGTATCTACAATGTGGGCGCAGAGCAGATGTTTTGAAATTTTGGTTTATGTGGCAGGCTAAGGTAATTAAATGTTTTGTTTGATGCATATCTATAAATCTTTTTTTATAAAATATATTTTAAATGCTGCTAGTAGTGTCATAAGTGTATATTATGTGAATCATATTCGAGGTATATTTGAAGTATCTTTGTCGATGCGAAGCTAAGACTTACGCATATCAGAGAAGTGCTTCTCTCTTTCCCCGTATTAGATTTTGAATGCAACCACTTATGCAAATATGTAGAAAACTAGCCTTCATAGCACTTTTTTCCCCTGCCTTCTTTTAAGCGTAGATCTTGTACTTTGACATTTAAGCCGTTCTGGTTGAGGCGCACTCCGTTGAAGTAAAAGGCTTGCATGTTCTGTATAAAGTGTTTGCCGGTGTACTTATGCATATATTAATCTCCCCTGTAGGGATTCAGAATTGTCCATACCTTATTCATTCAGTGCCTTTTTAAGATTCCGAAAGAAGTGTCTGAATTTTTCAAAAGTTTAGCCGATAGCGGAGTTTTGGTCAAATAAGTTTTCGAAGTCTTTTCGCAGAAGCTAGTAAGAATCTATTAAACTGGTGAATAACTCGATCAATTTAACTTAATGATAATTGGAATGTAATGCATTGTTTTTTCAAAATATATATTATACTATAATATATATATATATATAATTACTATAGTTGAATACAGGCAAACCTGTTTTTATGCGGAGGATAGGGACCGTATAAAAAAAGTCGCACTTACAAAATACATCAATTATTTACGAAATAAATCAGAAAATGCTTTCAAACAAATTAAATAAATAAATTAGACTTGGAAATATTTTAAAAACATTTAATTTTTCATTGTATACATGGAGAAATTTTTAAAAGTCACATTAAATACTCACTGCTACTCGTAATCCAAAACGCGCATCTTCTTGTGACGAATTGGTTCAATATCTCTTTCGTCGCTTGAAGATACGATTTCAATTAATTTTGGCACCATAAAGTCAATGATTATTTTTTATGACGTCGGTCGATTGGTCAGTTGCTTGTACATGTCACAATAACAAGAAATGCATGATCTTAGCTCTTTTTAAAATTTTAAGCTTCTTTCGGAATTAATATAATATATTTTAAGAAAATGCGTTTTCAATTTTTTAGAAATCTGGATTTCTGCATATATTTTATCGGCTGTAATAGATTCCAGTTCTTCTTGTCCGTCTTCATAATCTATCAAATTATTGATAATGTCACTATTATTGACAATTTCGTTCTCAATCATTTTGTCCAGATCATTTTCGCCGAAAGTATCAAAGCCCTCTCCGCTGATGTTATGTGTAATTTTAGATAATAACGTGGACGCGTTTTCGATTACATTTCGATTAATTACACATTCAGGCCAGATCGCTTTCCAGCACGAATTTAATGTTTGTTGTTTTATTTGACCAATTGGTTTATGCAGTCTAAAATTGAGAACTTTTTCCAAACTTCAGTCAGGCCTAATTCAACGTTCTCTAGTTTTTTTTAGAATGTAGCTAAAAGTTAATTTGACATAATGTTTCTTAAAATTTGCGATTATGCCCTAATCCAATGGTTGTATAAGACTCCATTATCGTCAAAGTGTTCACGTAGTCAGGGTTTATCTACACATGTATATGTATACTGATAGGAAACATTAACCTAGTACCAACGCCGCTGAGATTCATATACGGCATACAAAAAAAATCACACAAAACAAATCGCACAAAAATAGGATTGCATAGAAAAGGACCGCACAAAAACAGGTTTTACTGTATCTGGTATAGTTATTTTAATGCTTTCTTTGATTTTCTTTTAAAAGTGATCTAATTTTATATTATAGAATGTATTTAAATTATGTAAATAATTTATATTATAAAATCTCTTTTTTTTTTTCATTTAATTATCAGCTAAATATAAAAGTGAGTTTAGGACTTGAAAAATTATAGGATTAAATTTCATGTATATTCTATTGAATAAGTATATGAAGACAAAACGCATGATTTTTTACTTCTTTTTATATCATTTATTTGAATTTAGTAGAGATTTCAGAATGTGCCTAATACTGGAACTTTGGTCATCTGGGGTAAAATTTTTGAACAGGTTAACAACTTTAGGTATATCTAGGATCGATCATAAACCAGACGAACGAAATTAACGAAGAACTTAAGAAAAGAATCAATCTAAGCAATGCATACTTTTATTAGGTCAATAAATTACTCAGCTCGCGGTTACTGTCTAGGCGCTTAAAAATCAGGATATACAAGACGATCATCCTACCTGTAGTCTTATGATAGCGAAACGTGGTCGCTTACGTTACGAACTTTACGTTACGCTTTACGTTACGGGACGAAAAGAAATTTAAGGTTTTCGGAAACAAAGTTCTTCGTAAAATCTTCGTTGCAAAACGCGATGAGGAATGGAGAAAACTCCATAACGTAGAAGTACATTGACTGTACAACAAAACGGACATAATTAACGTTGTAAAATAACGCCGATTAAGATGGGCTAGTCACGTGACGCGCGTGGGGGGAGGAACGAACGGTAAAATACTGGTCGGTATACCGAACGGAAAAAGACCATTAGATAGACCGAGACGTAGATGGGAAGACAATATTAGAAGGGATCTTAACCCTTTCGCTACTACGAGCGACTATAGTCGCTCTCCATGTGATGCCACTCAGGTACTACGGGCGACTATAGTCGTTTTCCATGTGATGCCACTCAGGTACTACGGGCGACTATAGTCGCTTTCCATGTGATGCCGCTGAGATACTACGAGCGGCTATAGTCGCTCCCGCTAAAGATGCGCGTAATTGTATATATGATAAGCGCCTGCAGTTGCTATGCACAGAGTATCTCACTCTA
>NW_015148974.1:1080487-1142061 GCF_001465965.1 Polistes dominula | reverse complement strand
TGTATATCGATTTAAATTTGCGAAATTAAGCTTTTCCATCTTATTTACCTTAAAAAAAAAAAATAGGAATCTCTTATATAAAGTAATTTTATATTTTCTTAATGGTACTTGTAATTATTGAAATACTTCTCTCTCTCTCTCTTTTATTTTTTTATTTTATATTATTTCGTCTTCTTATTATACAATGAGACAATATTATTTCGTACATTAGTTTTATTCTTTTAAAAATGTAATGTTCTCTTAAAAAAAATGTAATTGTAGAAAAGTAAGCTTGTACTAATAATAAGTCTTTAAAAAAGAATCGAAAATAATTAATAACATATTCTTCTCTTTTATCGTGTAAAATAATTTATACGAATCATAATAAATATTTTTTCAACAAATATTAGGCTAATAAAGATAGACGAATTGATAATTATATATAATATATATGAATAAAAATATTCTGACACGCGCGATTATGTAAATGCAAAAATATTTGAAAATTCTCAGATATACAGGATGTATTCTGTTGAGGGGAAAGGGATGATTTTACATGTAAAAAAATTAATACTAAAAAGGAATAACATTGTTTGAAAATTCTTTGAAGTTCGCTTACACTGAACTATCTCTCCAATAACTTATCAAATAAAAACATTTTCTTTCGTTTACATGTTTATATTCGTTGTTATCCTGTAATTTTTGCGTTTTTTTTCTTCAACTATACGACTTATTTCTCTTATGTTTAATCGATCTTTAAGTAAGTTGAATTATGACAATGATACAACAGCAGCAGCTAATTATTATAATCAATGAATTTCAAATCATTATTATTAAACAGAAAGTAATATAATTTTGAGATTAATTAAGTGCGATTCCTTCTACGACTATAATAAATTTTATAATTGTAAGCTATAAAATTTCAAATTTTTAAATATGATTTTTTAAAAATGAGATCTTAGATCTCATCTTTTTCGACTTATTTTGTTATAACTACAATAACTCCCTCCCTCTTCGGCTTTACCTCCCATCTAAATACATTTTGTATATGATGGAGAAACAGACAAGCAACATTATATTATGATTATTAAATGAATAGCTTTTTATTTAAGCGCATGTTCGATGTATTCACTTGTATAATAATTAAAGAAGAAGGGCGCCGGCGGACTATATAGGGCTCTATCATTTTGACACCCTGAAATTAGCATAACGAATTAGTGTGTCAGTAGTTTAAGTCGACACGCATGGTTTACCACCGATAAGACTTTATTAACGTGAACGTGCATTTATCGCGACCCTTGAGGTTTCGCGAGTCCCCTCTAAGTTCTTCACCCTTCGTCCTTTTCTTTTCACTCTTCCCTTCAGAATCATCTAAACGCGCTCATGTTTTGACTCCTTTACGTAGACGGTAAATTTCAATTTGCGATAATAAATTCTTTTTGTAATAAATTATGAAATAAAATTTTCAATAAATATTTTTTTATACGTTTTTGAGTCAACGATATTAAACATATTTCTGGATACAGTAACGAAGTATAATCATTATATGAATATACAAGACAGATTGTCTTGTGTAATTAAATAAATAAAACTGCTTTCGTATCAAGTTTCGCGAAGTGTATTTTATTTAAAAATCAAATCAGCATATTGTTATACATTTAAAAGATTGCATATGTTTACTCTAAAATATTGTATAATACTTCTTTTTTTTATTCTTTATAGTATTTGTTAGATATATTTTGTAAAATTGAAAGATCTTATTAATGCTTTCTTCAAATGAAAAATTCGAATGGTTGTGTTAGTAAAATATATTTCGTAAATAATTTAAAACAAATTTTAATGAGTTTTTCAAGGAAAGGAAAAAACTCAATTCACCAGGTTGAATCTATAGTTTAACAAATTAGAGATAAGTAAATACAATTTATAATACGATATATATATCAAACTTTCATCATCATCAAACTTTCATGTGTACTGATTTCTGTCTCTGAATATTTTTTGAACGCTTAATTTAACCAAAACATAAGACACCATTTTTATAGAGTAGTTAATTTCCTACAAAAATTTGTATTGCGCATTTTTTAATAGTCATTTATTTTTGAGTTATAAAATTTATAAACAAAAATGAAATTTGTCTTAAAATAATCAAACTTAAATCTTCAATGTCATTCAAATGGTGAGGTTTACGGAAAAAATATAAGATACCTTTCTTGTAGAGCATTAAATTTCCTACAAAATTCTTCCAGAACATTTTTCTGTACAATCAATTAATGATGAGGTATGAATTTTATTCTATTGGACTGAGAAAAAAATAAAAAACTGCGATGCGGAGGATCTTCCTATTAAAATTAAGAGCTCATCAAAATAATATCATCAAATATCATCAAAAATGATAATATATATATATATATTATCGAATTATTGATTTTATTTTTAATTAAATTCGAAAGTTTTCTGATGCAAAGCATTAATTAAAAATTAGACCGGGTATCAAAAGTTAGCAAAGAGGGATCCTAAATTCAAATTTTCTAAAAGCGATTTTCGAATTATGAAACTTCGTTCGGCGTAATTTACCGAGATATAAAATCTACCCGAAAATGGATACTATTTATTTTCTATTCAAATATACGCCTTTTATATCGATAAAATTCTAAACGAGTTTAAATAGGAGGGAGTAAAAAAAAACTGTGTACTTCTCAAAAATTTCAATAAAAGCTCGATCAAATCGTAGATCGTGAAAAGGTAGTGCAAAACTCGGTTGCACTTGGTTGCACCCGAAAAGCAATCAACGCGTGCAAGGCTGCTGCTGGTTGCTGTGCTCGCGAAAATAACGATCGAACCAAAGCGTGTGCGGCCTATGCAAATTGCAATGGCAAAGGTAACGTAAACTAGTTGGACTCGAGCGTGGTGCCTCGAAAGAGGCCGTGTAGAGGAGGCTCGTAGAAAGGGAATAACTTTTTGTTCCCTTATTTTTCGAAAATTTTAATTCTCTATCCGGTCTCATTATTGCCGGCTATGCGTAGCCGGTAACTCTCGAATTAACGGCTCGGCCAATTTCCTGAAATTTATAAGGTGGGGTAATGGCACAGACGCCATTGCCATATTACGATCTTCCATTACGATCGCACGGTATACGACATAATTGCTTGCTTAAATAGCAGAGTTTACGCATACAGTATAGGCCCTAGCTACATATGTGTGTGTGTGTGTCTGTATATACAGGGTGTCTCAATAATTTTTTTTCTCAGAGATATAACCGTTATTTTTAACGATACCTTTAAATACTAAAGGAATTAATTGTTTTATTCAAAAGAGTATACGCATTATGATGTCAATCCTATTATTTCTTATTGTCTCTTTTAAAAAAGATTTTTGAATTGTTTTATTGAAGCTTTTTTCTTCTTCAATTAATATTACATATCGTATTATTTTGGAATTTCTTCGTATCGTTAAAAGTAAGTAAGATATCGTTTTGTAACAATGTCACTGAGACACCCTGTATTCTGTGCTCATTCTAAAACAGGAAAACACGAAAACTCATCGATTGTACAAAAGCCACCAACTCTTTTCTACGATACCGACAGAACGATCCGAAAGCTCCTTTGGATTATCTCTCGTAATCGTATATTTTGTTGGAATTTCTCTCATTCCTACCATTTATTGCGATCGTTAGAAATTAACTTTTAGGATTTCTCTTGTCATTAAAACGGTTGACAATTTAAGATTTTATTCCAGCCCTTTGATCCACATGAAATTTATTTGCATATGCCTTCAGATAAAACGGAAATAAGTTTAATATTGATTATTAGTTGAAAATACGAGAAGGAGGTTAGATTTGAATACAAGTCTTAGAGATTAGTTTCGTATCCGGTGTTAGATAAGGATCACTTACCGTTCTGTCTGCCGCTGTACTCCTTTCACCACGGGAGTTGAGTTTCGGAGACCGTAAATAGGAACAGAAGTGGAGTTCCCACGGGGGAAGCGGCTTAATTAATTGAACTTAATCTAAATTTAATTTAATTTCTCCCACCGTATATCCTCAGACGACGATGGCCGTGTTCTATCAGAGTCCTGTGTGTTTTCCGAATTGGACGTTTAAAAGGGCGGTACGTCCACGAACGAAACAAGATGGAAAGAAAATGCGTTCTTTCTTAGATAGAATCGCACAAATTCACCTAAAATCCGGATTAAAGCAATAAGGATAAGAGAGAGAGAGAGAGAGAGAGAGAGAGAGAGAAAGAGAAGATGTGATGAGTTGAGAGTTCCTTGTGTAATTCACGTATACCTGTACATAAAAACCTTTTATTCTGAAATTACGTGAAATAGTTTAAAAAGAAAAAAAAGAAGTAGAAAATTAGCTTTGCTTTTATTAAAGAAGAAAAAAGAACATTTTTAAATGTTTCGAACGAATATTATTAGACACAAGACGTATTATAATATTTCCTTTTATATTTTCTTACTTCTACACGTTGATGCTAAAGTATTCTCGTGTAGATGACGTCACGACGAAGGAGGAAATTTATCAAAACGATTATCTCTTGCATAAGATCGATTCACCCTCGGTGGGACAATGCATCTGCAATTTCTCAAGCAACGCGTTAGCACATGGAACTTAAGCAAATGGTGGACCCGGAAGATTAATGAGCGTAAGAAGAGGAAAACGAGGAGATGGAAAGGACATCCTCCCCCTTTTGGCGTTAGAATGATAAAAAAAAAGGAAAAAAACGAAAGAAAGGAAGAACGAAAGAAGGAGCATGGAGAAAAAAGGAAGTGAGAAAGAAAGAAGACAGAGATATCTCTTCCTTCGAAATGAAATCTTTTGCAAAGGGAGGAGATGAGTGGAATTTCCCGTACTATTTTTCCTACTCTTGCTCGTCAAACCAGCGTTTCAATATTTCAAGGGAGTGAGTGGAGAAGAAAAAAAAACATGAAAGAAAAAAGAAAGAAAGAAAGAGAGAGAGAGAGAGAGAGAGAGAGAGAGAGGAAAGGGACAAGTGAAGTTCGAGCCACGTGTAATCTTGGATGATTTACTTTGGGTGTAAATCATCGTTGTTACAGGTGCCACGCTCGAAATCTACCGCAGCTCGTTCCTCTCGAGAATTCCGTGAGATCGTTTCCGCGGAGTCCGAAGAGAGTTCCTCCCGGACCTTCGCTTATATCGAAAACTTTTTCTAACTTGTTTCTTTCTTCTTTCACTTTGAACACTCCTTTTTTTTATATATCTTTTCCTTTTTCCATATTTTTCTTCTGTTTAGTATTATATATTTAAAGATAAAAGGTAAACAAGAAAATTTAAAGAATACAAAATTCGAAATATGCTGGGCATTTTATACTTTTGTTTAATTTGTGAAAATGACTTATTTTTAGAAAAAAAACTGAACGGAAGGCAGACAAATTTGAAATACTCAGATTAGGAACGTTCCCATGCTGTCCTTTGAAATTTATTTGCGAATATCGATGAAATTCAGGCGTCATTAAACAAACACGAGGTACGACGATGGAAAGAAAGAGAAACAGAGAAAGAGAAGGAAAAATAACAAATGCAGAGAAATCGAAAGAAGAATGAGAAAAGAAAGGCAAAGGTTTATTGAATTTCGAGATTGACTTTCTATTTAAAATACGTGTGTAAAAGGAATCGCGAAAGCATTTATAAAAAAATATCTAAAAGATTGATTTTTCATTCTTGTGAGTCTTATAATTATAACAATTAGTATAATAAAGATAAAAATAAAATATTAATAATTTCTATACAGAATAACTATTTGAAAGAATTAATAATTTATGAAGTAATTTAAAAAGATGTACCTATTAAATTCACCCAAAGAAAATAATACAGACTTGAGAAAATATTCTTTGTAATTATATTGCAATAATTTCATTCTTTTTTATCATAGAGACCGCATTAAATAGGTAAATAGATTTCCTTTATAAAATTCGGCCTTTCGGTTCCAAGAACTCGGCTATTTGTTTGTGAAATTTTACATATTTTCTCATGAATATTCATCACCGAAGTGGACTGAAGAAAGTTTGCGATAAGTCAGCTGACCTATTTTGTTACATTACGGGTGTTTTCCGATCGAAACTTCAGAGATTTTTGCAAAAATTCTATCTGAACTTTAAAACAGGTATTATTCTTGTTGCTTTTACAGAAATTTTAATTTAAAACATTTTTTCTATCGAGTTAGTAGTCTCATTTCATGTAATTCAAGTATCGATTCATGAGCAAGTTACCCTGTAGCTTGGAAAAAAAGGGAGAAAAAGTAGAAGGTTCTATCTTAATATCTAAAGTAAAGTAGGGATGAAAGAGAGGGATGAAAGAGAATGAAATAAAGGCAAAATAAGAGCGACAGAGAGAGAAAGAAGAACATGAAAGGGAACATCGTTGATGGAGTAACTAATGAAGGAATGTGGGCGATAATGTCGTTATAATAAGTATCTAGAGACGGTGGTGTTAAAGTAGTGTTTTATAACTTATACCGCACTAGCTACAATTTTAAATGATCTCACAGACGTTAAGTGACTCCAAGTGGAAGCCAGATAGCGTTTTATTACCATCGAAAATCCAGCTCGTCTAGTCTATCATTCTTTTCTAAATGTCGGCCACTCATTTTCATTGTAAACTCAGCAAAGACTGGATGCAAAAGATTCATTATTTGCTTTTGTTCAAATAGTAATTTTTCAATAAGATAAAGCGACGCTATTAGAACGAACGACGTGACGTTTTACGAAAACAAATAACGGTACTAAGTGAAAGCACGAAAAGAGGTTTAAGTGCATCTACTATTTTCGGTGCTGTTGTAAATGCATTTGAAACAAAAATCGTTTGGTGAAATTCTTAACACGGAACAAGTGTCCTTTTGCTAGCTATCAAAGAAACTGCGAAATCTTTTCACAAGCATTGAACTTGTGCTCCTTCCACAACACAAATGTTGCAATCATCGTTGTTCTTTTCTAAGAGATTCCTTTTTTCCAATTGCATATTCGAGAAAAGTATTAGGACATTTTTTTAAGAGGTTAGCAACCGAATAAACGACTGACATTTGCAATGGTAATGCGGCTCTATTGGTATTCTTTTTTTACCCTTTCTCTTTTCTATTATTTCTCTTTTTCGAACGCATGTGAAGGTATAGTTGAAGTTCATCCTATTGTATCTACGGCAAGAAATATACCAGACTCAATTTCCCAAGTGCATTCCTTTATAGCCATGTCTTAAACGCGTAGCTTAAAGTCGAATGAGAAAACATTGTGAAGTTCCTACTAAGCTAAGATGGTTGGGTCAAGTTCTTATTTCAAAACTAAAATAAAATTCTTATCTTCATTCTATATAGAAAATTATTGAGACTGACTTTAATATCGAACGTTAATACAACTTATTTATTTTCTTATTAATTATCGCGTGAATATAAATTCTTTTAGAAATTGAAATTTAGTTAGACGTAAACAAAAATCTGACGTCGGATACTATCAATATTATTACAAATGATCGAAGTTCATCAACACGCGTATAATATAATAGAAAATGGAAGAATGGAAAGATAAGATATGGTAAGGGTTGGTTATGGAGGGTTAGTTTCCGGAAAAGAGGGGAAGGATAACGGTGGTCGCGGATATCTAGTTCACTTCGGGTTCTCTTCGTCATCCTGCGGCTTGCCGGAGACACCCGCAGAAACTTGGAAATTTATGGTCTTGCGGCCTGCGGATTTTCGTTTTCAACCGAACGATCCGTCGTTGGAAAATTCCGCGTTCTCGTACTACGAGGAGAGGACACCGATGGGGACTCAATTAATATTTATGGGAATGCTGCCATTTCCTTTTGTCCTTTTCTTTCTTTTTTTCTTTCTCACTCTTTTTATATCTATCTATCTATTTACCTATTTATCTATTTATCCCCATTTCTTTCTCTTTCTTTCTTTCTCTCTCTCTCTCTCTCTCTCTCTCTCTCTCTTTATTTAGTATCCTTCCCTCTGCAACTTTTGGCGTTACATGAACGAACTGCAGGATCGACAGAGCTTTATAGACAGCCGTAACGGGAGGGGGAGGGGTATAGGGGGAAATGAATTACGTTTCGCGATCAGTCCCACGTTTTATCGCCTTTATTTTATCCCTCTGAATTTGCAGAGACCGCATTTACCAAGGATACAAGCTATTTCTACCGACTACACGTTCCTCCGAAAATTGGATAAGTTTTTAAAGGGAATCATCGAGATAGAAGCTTTCAAGTTTTGACAATCGCTTCAATTTCATCATGAAAGTGAGCCTTTAAATCTCCTCGTTCTTTTCATTTTTTATTTCTATTTTTCAATAGGTACGAAAACAAAAGCGTTAAAATGATTCGAATAGTTAGGATGTTTTTATATGGTCCTATTTGATATATTTCCTTCAAAAGCGCTTCGGTCAATAAGCAGTATTAAAACTATATGGATACCTTTTTCATTAGCTAACAAGATTTTTCTATTACCAGTATAGTCTGTACGAGAAAACGATATTGATGGATATTGCATCTGTAGTGGAAGAAAAATGAAGTCGTGAACGAATCCCCGGGTTTGGGAAATTAATGAAAGTAAACACAGAATTCATTGGCAAGATACGTTTCTAAAATATTACTTTGCACGAAAATGTAAGGTTCGATATACGAGTAGGTTTTTCCATAGCATGTATATGAGTTTACGTACGTATGTAATTCGATTGAATGAACGTTACGTTTATTAGTTAGTTTATGCAAAAAATGACAAAGGGATTTGGTAACGAATTGACGCAGTTGGTAAAAGAAAGTGAGAAAGTGTTAGTAAATATAATAGAAAAGCTCGAAAAAAATATTTCTGAAGAAAGTTGAAAAAAAATTAATCCTGTGTACACATGTCATCTCTTCATATAAAGTAAAAGAAAGTTCTTATGAATGTATTGAAATAATTATATCTGATAAACATATGATATAACTATTTATTTAAAGTAAAACATGTTTTTTCTATTTGAATAAAAAGTTGCATTGGCAGAAGTGATAATTTGACAAATACTTTGATGATCTCGTACGTTAAAATAATCAACCTGTTAAGTATGCCTCAAAAAAGAAAGTTCATCGAAGATAAAACATTACATTAACAATTGTTTTCCTTTTTTAACGTAATTCATTAAACATTTTCTAGTTCTTGATTTTTCTAGCGTATACGTATATTTCTTTCGATTCGTAGGCTATAATATGCTCGCGAATAATCATACGAAATAGATATTGGTGCGTGATCTTGTTTTAAATTCCCAGTACGACGATTAGAAAACTCGGAAACACCGGCAAATTGAGAATAAAAGGACGAGGAGGCAAGCACGAAGGATTCTTCTTTTTTTCTCTCTCTCTCTCTTTACCTCCTGTATTTTTATTTTTTTTTATTTTTATTTTTATTCTTCATCTCACGCGGTGCAAGCACTGCACATAGTATTTGTATTTGCGTTTACACGTTTATATATATATATAAACATATATGTTTGTGAGTTTACGTATATATGTTTGTCCATGTACGCGGCTTGGTTAGTTCTGGTTAAAAAGCTCTGTGAGAAGAGTGCAACGAAAAATTCCCCGGACGGAAATAAAAGTAAATTAAAGCGTTCATGCTCTGCCGGTTGTTTAAAATGTAACAGCCAATTACTGGCTTTCTGGTACCACGGAGTCGTCGATCGTGCGATCAAAGCTTTACCCGTTGTTTTTTTTTCATGATTTTTCTTGCAGAAAGCTCACATCACCACGACGGTAAGCATACTTACTTCTAATCCTCGGAATTTTTCTCACTTTTGTTCGCTACAACAAAATTTTCATACATTTAAGTACTACTTCAAAAGTTTCATATAAAGAAAACGTCTGCACAATATGAGCGTTAAAACGAGTCTGTGTAAGATGTGTAGTGGTCACTTCAGCGTAAATCGCTTTCTGCACTTTACGATCATAGTGTCTCTGACATCGAGGCAAATTTTTCTACTAGTTTCAAAAAGTACAAAAAAAAAAAAAAAATGATAAAAAGAAAGAGAGAAAGATAATAGAAAATCTTTGTGTTCTCTTAGTATCCTATATTTATATTTCTTTTCAATGATCGTCAAGAGGGGTCTATATCCGGGTTTTCTCTTGTAAATTTTATTTTTATCTTTTCCATTATTTTCTTCTCTCTCTCTCTCTCACTCTCATTCTGTAGTGTGTTCTTTTAAAGTCCACCAATTCACTGACCGAACGAGAAAGTCGACGATTCGACTGCAGGAAGGGTTTAGAATTATCCGCTGGAAAGCGGATAGCCAGTTTTCCAAGGTACGATTATGCTCGAGCGATGCCCGGATATCCTGGTGATGTCGGGACACTGCCACTAGCTACTCTCTTTATCTCCTATCTCTATTTCTCCTCTCTTACTTTCTTTACTCCTCTTTCCCTATTTCACCAGCACTTGCTACGCAGTGCATCCTCGGCTTTTCGCTGGCTTGAGCCGAGGAAATTGTTTTGCTTCTGGAGGCTGTAAACGCATCTAGCCATGGATGATAATCCAAAATTTCGCTCCTTCGCTCTCATAATAAGAGAAAGGAAAAGAGAGAGAGAGAGAGAGAGAGAGAGAGAGAGAGAGAGATGATAACAGAACAGAGGGTAAATGCATAAGCCGTTAACTTTCTGCATATATACTACATATTCTTGAATATCAACATACATCTTCGCGTATGTACACATATGTGTTACCGAAGCTCAAGAAACATTTGTTCATTCGTACCATTGAAAACAGAAACAACATACCCTGGAATAGTTTAGTTATGTAAATAATGAACTTTAACTGAAAATAGGAAGAGAGAGAGAGAGAGAGAGAAGATATCGTTCCATTGTTGTTTCGATGTTAAATCCCT
This sequence comes from Polistes dominula, assembly GCF_001465965.1. The sequence continues at coordinate 1,131,219 of NW_015148974.1, read as the reverse complement.
TATCTCTCGTTTCTTGAATCCTTTCGTTTTCCTTACTTGTACAGACTAGTTCAAGTTTCGAATTCATAAATATACATATGTATACTAAATTGGTATTAATTTCCAATCGAGTATATCATGCAACCGAAAGGGAGAGAAAATTTCTTTGTTTTATTACAAGAAAGAATATATGGAAACGTTTAATGTTTATTTTATATTCAATGTGTATCGGATAATTAAAACTCGATCGAAATTTTAATTCACATATGACTATTTGTAGGATAAAAATTTATACTTTATAGCAATTGGATAATTATATTGTTAATTTAATATTATTTATATAAAACGTAATATATATCGAAATAATTGAGCAAATATTTGTTTATATCTAACTATATAATATATAGCATTGTTGTATTATGATAACGTATTAGTAATACTTCTAAAAATAAATGAATATACAAAACGAACGCATGTATTCAGATAATAAATGTTTTGATTACATTTACCGACGAAACGAATTCGCAAACGTTGTGAGGTTACTGGGCTTGTTTTTTCAATAAATGTTACCTTATCTCAGTAAAATATATACATATTTCGTGTGATATTTCGCATAATACTTTTCTTCGTTCGTTTGAATGGGGCAGAAGGGTGACCTCGTAAATCCCCAAGGATAAAAACTTTTTTCGTTAATATTTCTTGCAAGCCTATGTCGACCTATTTTTTTTTCATTTTTTATAGAATCCTTAGATGATATTCTTTATGTATAGTTCAAACTTACAGGTCAAAAGTTTTCTGTGTTATAGTATTTTTTGTGGATTATCATGTTTTCGTGAAAGAAAAAATGTATAAGGATAATTTATCAGGATAAAAAAATCATAAAGAACTCACATTATGTACATGTATTTTTTTCAGCTTTTTCATATTTTTATCACAAAATGTATTATTAGTTAATGTTTGATGAATATAACTTATACTTTTAAAATATAGTAGTAAAATGTGTAGTATAATTATATGAGTACTATATTAATACTAATAGTACTAATAGTAATCTATTATATTAATTATAATTGTGGGATGAGCGCCTTAATGTCAAACTTATCGGGCATTTGTGAGAAGGATTGGTCGGTAATATTATTCAACGATTTAGTAATTGAACGTTTTATTGTTTTTATAATCCACTATCGAAATGCTTGATTATCTGAATACTGGGAATACATTTTCTTGCTTATGTCACCTACTAATTAAACAAATAGATGTAATATACCCTTTTATAATATTATATCTTTTTTATTTATTTATATTACATTTACTACTATTTATATTACAAATATGTTATAATTTTATCTTTATTAGATATATTTTTTCATAATAAGAACAAGTATTCTACTATGCGAGAATTCCATTATCTGAACATTTCTATGTCCCTCTATTAATTTAAGTACTGGAAGTTCTACTGTATAAGTAAAACTATAAGGTTTAAATTACACACGGGTAAGTTAAAAAAGTATTGATTTTAACATAGAAACAATTTTTTCGGTCAAACTGTCTTTTATTTAAAAAAAAAAATTAATAGTCTTTTTTCTTTTCGAGGTTAAAAACTTTTCAATCCGCCTTCGTATATATTCAATTTTTTTTAAATACAAAAAGAGTCTAGTAACAGAAGATTAAACGAAAATCTAATTTTAATTATTGCTTCATTCATTTGGATATCATTTAATTATGAGAGTATTTACTTGATTTCATTTTAGGACCTCCATTTCATTTCGAAAGGAGTATTTACGATGTTACAGAAATACTATTAAACGAAAAATGATAGTATTCGCTTAATAGTAAAAAGGATAATATTAAACAAATCAGTGTTACGAATCAGTGATTCGATTTCTTAAAAAAGAATATCAACGTTTCTGTACTCACTTCCCATCACCTTTTACAACCTAACTAGCCTGCTATCGAACAGATAATGAGAGAAACGAATAGACGGACGAACAGTGAAACAAAGGATACCTTTATTTGACGTGATAGGGATCGTGAATCTTTTATAACAAGATAAAGCAAATTGTAAGGTGAAAGCATTAAGGCTATTCGTTGACGAGTTCCAAATGAAATTTTAATAGCGTAAAAATAACTTCAATCTTGCAGAGAAGTTCCTTGTTTTTCTTCTTTTTCTTTAGTAGTATATCGAAAACTGATACAACAAAATTAAGGAATGAAATTTAATAATCACGTTATTCGCGATGTCGTGAATTTCTACGTTATTACAATAAATAGTTTCGGATATTATCCATCCCTTAGTGGAAGTGTACTCTGAAAATACAATATTTAAACAATCTATATATATCTACAGAGTACATACTACAGAGTATATACTACATTAAACATATAAAACAACCAAGTCCACAAAATGCATATATTCGCACGTAGGAAAAGGAAACTGAATACATATATTCACATATTAGAGATACAAGCAAATCTATAAAATGTATATATTCATTTGTTAATAAATCTTCGAATACAAACTTTCCTAAGATTCTATGTTTATATTTCTTTTAGATGCTTTAACAAAAAATGTATTCTTTTAATTTTTCACGTTTCTTAGAATATTCCGCATTTCTGACTGTGTGGAAATGGGGACTTGTAAAAAAATGAAAGAAAGTACCAGACAACATTATTGTTTCGTATTGTACATTTCGAGTCTCGTGGGATCGAATTTTCCATAATATACATTCTAGCACGTAACGCGACAAACCATAGGATAAAATTTACGATGCTTGTTAGTTTCAGTACAATAATACCTTAAAAGTGATGTAGAGATACCAAGCGTCTGTCTCACTTTTTCTCTTTCTACCTCTTTATATCCCTTTACGAGGAAGCCTCGTGCAGTAGTTGGTAATATCTGGTAAGCCATTACTTCCGTTTTCCGGACGGACTTTGTAGCTTATCTTAAACCAGGAAGGCGGACGAGAAACCATCCGTGAGATTTAAAGTAAACTGCATCGAGCTATGAACTAATACTCTTCCTTTACCCTCATCCCCCTCTTTCACTATCTTTACTTCTCTCTTAACTTTCAACTAAATCATTTTTGTTCTTTCTTCGCTGAACCATTTCTATTTCATCATCGAATATTGTTACACTTACGTATACATGGGAAAGGTGTGTTTGAAATAAATCATCCATCATTCGGTAAGCCAACATTATTATATTTTTCTTTTTCTGTCTCTCCCACTTACTCTTTCTTTCTTTATTTATTTTTCCTAGACATTTCCAGGCTAAGCGGAGATGAGGATGAAAGATTAGAAAAGGGCGAAGATGTGGTCGTTTAATAAGCAAGAATGAAGAGACGTACACCTTTAATGGTTAGTTAACAGAGATGGAGATATCAGTAGGTTTGCCTTTCCCGAGTTGAACCTAGGAAAAGGGAAGTTATAGAAACTTGCGAACGAGTATGGGGAGACGAGAAAGTGTTTGCTTAATGTCTTCTCCATCTTTATTCCATCTGCAAAGGGACGCGTATTTAACTTCAGACCTCGAATTATGATTCGAAGATAGAATGGAGCAAGAATTTTGCGAAGGAAAAAACGATAGATAAGAGACTTAGAGGTAGGGTGGTAAAAGGTCGAAGTGTGAAAAAGATCAAGATTCTTAGAGCTCTTTCAAAAGCGTATTTGCGAAACTCTTGTCGCCCGAGTCAGCCACGTTAGTTTTTCGAGAACGGGTATCGATTCTGAAACTTATTCCTAGAAAGTCTAATATCGTGCGATCAAACACATTGTCGAGATTTTCTAAAGTCGTTCGCTTCTCAAAATGATCTATAGATTTATGGATGTGTGTGTTTTCCAAGCATCACAAAAACTTTCTTTTTTCTCTGTAATATTATATTAAACGAATTTATACGATTGTTATTTCAAATGTATTTAATATATATTTAGATATGTTTATTTTGACGAAGAATATATAAGATTAGTTTTTTTTCTTTTTATAGAAAATAGAAAATTATATATTGAAAATCCAAATAACATTTTCCTTTGAAAATAATGAATACTGTTATTGTAAACAGAAAGCTCGTTAAGGGTCAGTAGCCAAGCAAAAGTGAATCTCATCGTATTTTACGTAGATTTACAGTGACTCTACTCGGTCAGCTGAGTACTTTCCAGACCGTGAAATTCCAAACTTAATCCATTTTCAGTTTGCACAGTGCTCTTTGCTATTGCCGACTGTCGACCATTCTTGGATGGTTAGCAACTTCATAACGCTATCCTCAAATAATTAGAACCCATTAAAACAATCACGTAACATTTAAACCGGAACAAACAGGTTACATGAATTTATTTCATTAGACGCAAAAGACATTGTACAAAAAATTATCCTTATACCCCACAATTAATCGAATTTTTTCTTGTGTTGAAATAAATTGAAAAATAAATAATGGTATAAATTGTTGTTTTTCTTTTTTTGAAATGTTATGATAAATTAAATTATTGTTAGGATATTTCTGTAATATCGTAAGAGATAGTAGAAAATGTGGAATTGGTAGAACGTAGGAAGTAAGTTAGTCATCCTCGTGTTCGAATTTTCAATAATACCATTTAAATTGGTATAGGTTAGTACGGGGCATATAAGTTCTACCTATAGGGTTTGCGAATAGGGCACGTCTCTGTGGCGGCGAATGAAACTGCGGCCGATCCAAAACTTCACTTGGAGTTACACAGTTGGTCGTTAATCATGAATTTTAATTGGTTCGCGGGCACCTATATAGAACCGAACGAACAATTTAGAATCCGCCCAATTGATTTATCAAATAAATTGTCGTGCTGGTTCCGAGATCACTAAACGGAATATACCCTTTTCCCTCTTTTCCCAATTCTTTTTAAAAATCGTTCATACTTTTTTCAAAAAGAAAAATAGATTTCGTAGATTTAAAAATACTAGCTTTGTCAATAAAAATAAAATATCATTTTATTTTGTTAAAGCATATACCGTGTCCTATTTCGCATTATTCATTAAGGATTATCAATAGCATCATTGATCAATGATTCATGTATATTAAAAAGCTTTATAAAAGATGCTTTCCTGGAATAATTTCTTGGAAAAAGGTCGTGCGAACGACGTAGGTGAATAAAAAGAAAAGATATGCGAGCTTGCTGAAAAGGGAGAAAGAAAAGGATGATATCAGTGGAGAAGTAGTAGGATGAGATGAAGAAGAAGAGGAGAAGAAGGAAGAAGAGTAAAAGAGGAGGAAGAGGAGGAGGAGAAGTAGTAGTAGTAGTAGTAGGAAGAAGGCAATAGCGTTGGAGCAGGACAGATGATTCAAACGAATCGCAACCGCTTATGAAAAACGAGGCATTTGAACGTCGGGTGGAGGTCTTTCGGAAAAAGATGGATATCAGTGAATCTATTTGCAGCTCTCGTGAGTCTTGGAGTGTCTCATTAAAATGCTAGCTTCATTTTCTTTCAAAACGAGTCCATACAAACGTGGGTCACTCGTTCTAGCTTCCTCGTGCGGGATCTCCATTTCATCCACAGTCTTTTTTCTCTCTTCCTTATAACTGGGCATCGAAGTTTTCTCTTTCTACATCTTCCTTTATCTCTTTCTCTCTCTTTCTCTCTTTTTCTTTCCTTGGACTGATAGTCGAGTCTCAAGAATTACTTTGGTAGCTCGTGGTCAACGCTTCTGCTCAACGGTCTCCAACGGAAATGGAAAATAAAACGGAGCAAATGGAAGAAGAAAGAGAGATGGCAAATACGACAAGCTCTTTCCACTGATTAGGTGAGCACTAGCAGTGTGGACCGGACAAACCAAGTGATAAAGAAACATAAGACATTGAATCGTCCGGTTTGCTCGAGATTAGTCATTCCATGAATAACCAGACGAGAACGAAGAGTCTTTCCTAAAGTCTACTATCATGATTGGAGGAAAGACTTTGTGGTAGGTCAAGATATAGAGTATAACGAGGGAAGGAAGGTGATTTAGAGTCATACGAACTCTAAGACTAAAAGGGTAGTGCGAGAATAAATGGAACAAAAAGTAACTGAAATAAAAAAAGAAAAGAAAAAGAAAAGGGTCGGATTTTTAACGATAACTTTGATCTCTAATAAATGTGATATTATAAAATATTAGAAAACCGCGTTACAAAGGACAAGAAAAAGTTTGAGTTGGAAAATCGGTTTTAGAAATTATAAATCCTATCTGAAATTTACTTAAGAATTTTTATGCTTTACCCTTTCCATCGTAATTAGTACCGGAAAAGAACGTGGTTGCTTTCGGGTCCGCGCTAACACGACATCGCCAAGAACACACATAGAAACATTTAAACGGGCAATATAACGCAGTGCACCGAGTCTGAATAATATTTCAAGCATTTATCTTTGTAAAGTTTATATATTCGTAAATTGCTTATGGTACCTCCCACGTGCGTGCGAGCGCGGCAGGCAGGCCCTCCATGCATTATGCATTTATAACTCGTATGCTCAGTTTTTCTTTTTTCTTTATTTTCTAACGAAATGGTTCTCTCTCTCGTATTTTACTCGCCGTCTTCTTTTGCTCTCGCAAAGCGACTACCTTCCTACTTTTTCTCGTAATAGCGTTCCCTTCTTTTCATAATGAAATGCAGCGAGAAATAATTTAACTTAGGGAAATATTAAATAAAAAATAGTGATATGAGTTACTTTTGAAGGATTTAACTCAAAACAGAACGTTTAAAATAAGTAAAATGTTTAGGGGTATTATTTGTATAGGTATGTGTTCTCTTACGTGTATAAAATATACACTTGATGAAAAAGAAAAGATATTTCGTTAGGTACAAACGTTCTCCCTCGTACGTTCATATTATCCTGCCTTTCCTTTTTCCGGTTTAATAAAGATCAGCGTTATCGTTGGTAACGTAACAATACGACGTGTCCTTATATCGCAGTACCGATAACGCCGAAAAGCTCGGTCACGAAGCTCTTTTTAACCTAAACTCTAGATACTCGCTAGGTGAATTTACTTTCAGAGAAAGAGAGAGAGAGAGAGAGAGAGAGAGTCAAATCGTTGCTCCCGTGGGCCTCCGAGATAGTCGCGAGAGCTCCTTCGCAGCAAGTAGCTCGATTTTGCCACAGGTTACCGGTGTTGTTAAACCGAGTTTCACATTCGTTGAACTCACTTTGAAAGTGCGGAGAGACACGATAAAAATACTCCCTTATCTTTTCGAACTAGCTTGCGCTTCATTTCATTTCTTATGTTTTCTTCCACTTAATCTCTCAACTGCAAATATATAAGAAAAAAAAGGTCTTTAATCAAGGAAGTAACGTACATTTCTTAATAATTTATTTTACGACACAAACAACCTGATAAACAAAAATTTATTCTTTTTTTTTTTTTTTGATAATCTACGATGTTCCATCTTCAAACGGAATAGTACACAAAAGAATCTACACGTTCCTGATCGTCAGTGGATGACCATTTGTCAGAGCAAAGAGTTGGCGAGGATTGTGGAGAAGAAAATTAGGAGAAGAGAAAGAAGAAAGAATGGTTGATGGAAGATGAGAGGAGAGGAAAGAAAAAAAGGAAGAAAGAAAAAAGAAGAACAAAATCTGAGACTCTTGAAGAGGGGTCCGTTATAGGAATACTTCCGACGTGTTGACACTGCAGCCAGTTGACCCGGTTGGTTCAAAGGGAAGCAAGCAACCCTGATCGCCGCTCCCGATAGTGGCAATAGAGTCTAGATTACTTCAGGGGTGCTCACGAGTATTCTACCTCCGTAAAGCACGTTGACTTCGCAGGAAACCAAGTCCTCAAAATGTCATCCGCCTGATTTCTAATCGGAAGCACCTCTGAGCAACGTTTACCGCTACCAACGTCAGAGTCGAGCACATAATTTGAAATGCATGTTCCTAGACGAGTCTAAAATGATATAGTCTCCTTGTTCGTTTGATCTACACTCCCTTCGTGTTATCCGTTTCTACTCGACCTCAGAACTTTAAAGAACCTTTCGAATATTCCCTTCTACTTTGGTGCAACTTACAACTTCCTTGCACTGAGAAGAGCATTAAAGAACGGGAGTTTTCCTAGTTACTCATCATTTCAAGTATATTGGCTGTATTCAAAACGAAAGCTAGAAAATTACGACGGTTCTCGCAGAGGAACACAGTTATAGTTATAGTTATTTTTCATTGTCAAAAAAGGATTGGTATCTTTTTCGCTTCCTTCGCAATACCTGAAAAGTGGCGTATTCGTTTTATAATTAATTCGTATTCTAATGAAAAGGTCATGATGATTAAACATATATAATACGTTGAAACCTGAAACTATTTTATAACTGGTTTTTCTTATTTTTCTTCAAACATTTTTTTAAGTGAAATTTCTTAAGTGAGAGTAATGATATAATTTTATGAAACGGCATGAAAAGAGGGAGAGAGAGAGAGAGAGAGAGAGAAAGAAAGAGAGTGAGATTCACAGTTGAATGAAATTATTGAAGGTTTTAGTGTTATGGTGTCTCTCTCTCTCTTTCTCTCTCTCTCTCTCTCACTCTCACTCTCTCTTCACACATTTTTAAAAGAGTAAATTTTATTCATTATAAATATTATTTTTTTTACACATATTAATTCTTGGAAATATAAGTATGATATAATAACAACATATAAACAACAATCAATGAGTGAATTTTAACTGACTTTCATAGATGACGATGAATTAGTCTACTGTTGTATTTCGAAAAGGACGGTGCTTCGAATTTATTCTCTATGCTTTTAGATTACAATATACATTTCCTTCAATTAATTAACAATCAATTAAGGTAAATCTATTACAGTCCTATATTCCATTAATATTTAGGATTGTTTAATTAAAATATATTTTTTTTACAAGTTCCTGGACAGTAATGACTTTGAAAATTTTCATCTAATAAAATATTAGATCGAAATTATTTGATATTCCAGTATATTATTAGAAATTTCATTTTTAAACAAATATAGTTTACATTATTCTTGCTTAATTAACAAACTGATTCTAAATTTATAATTATTTTATTTCTAAGTTTTATTTATCTTGAACACATTTTATCAATAGTTTTTAAGAAAAAATCTAATAAGCGTAATGGTGTACGACCTTAAGGGAAACTCACTGTATATATAAATCAATTGATTATTTTCCATATGATAATACGAATTTTATTTCTATTGCGCGTGGGGGCACATATATTTTTTTTCTAAATGCGTACAGTATAGAAACAAAAATACAAGCAGAAAAATTGAAAAAGTTTCTATCTTATGTTAATATAGTGTCGCGTTTATATACCTCCAACTTTAACATTAAAATGAAAAATTCACCTTTTCCATACTATTTACCGAATATTTCTTTTTCTTCAGACTATATGCCTCTTTGAATCTTTTTCAAGTGAAAAAGGAACATCAAAATCTTTCCATTCGTTTTATCTCTACGCTACCATAAGGTCGAATTCGCGATTGGAACTGTCCGTTTACCAAACGATGCCACTTGAGAGACGAATCGTTTCTCAAGTGACATATATACGATATGGTATACAGTTTCTTCGAACAATCGAAAGGTCTGGGTTGTTTGAGAAGTAAATACATACATACATGCGAGAAGATTGTGTGTTTTCAATATCTCGAAGAGTAACTTGATCGTGCATCGAAGAAGCAGAAGCAGAAAAAGAAGAAGAAGAAGAAAAAGAAGAAAAAGAGGGGAGCGAGAGGAATAAAAAGATAAGAGAGAAAATCGTTTCGGTTGACCTTTCTTTGGTCTGGCATAAATCTAAGCTCGGGCTTGGACTTTCCTGCGGTTATGAGGTTTCGTGACCGATGATGTATCGCGTTCGAATGTTGGTATGGATCGGGTCGATAAAGATGTAATTGGTGCCTCAAGTTCAGTGGTTTGGCATAACGTAGGTATACCAAACGATCCATCATTTCTTTTAGATCGATACATTATATTCCATTCCGTTTTCGTCGTTCTTACGATTATCTTACCTTTTTCCTTCGTCAACGTCTTTTATTTTATAAATATATGTACCCCTTGTCCTCCTCCCACTTTACTTGATTCCATCTCTTTCTCTCCATTTATCGCTTCTTATCAACTTCCTTCCCCAACGGTAATTGAAAAACTTTAGGGATTACATCGATTCTCTCAGCTATATCGTTCCTTCAACATTTCTAAAATCATCTTTGACTGGATTCAACTTGACGACTCGTTTCGTTATCCTTCCTATTTCTTTCGTAAATAAGAAAAATGATTGAGCGATTGTCATAAAGGTAACTCGTATCTTGTGCTTCTTTTTTTTTTCATTTTCATGATATACACCCAACGTTGCAATTTACTTATCTACGTTATAAACTGTAATCACACGTGACAAGCTCTTAAAATAAGAACTAGAGAGATGAAACAGAAAATATCGAAATATAAGGTCATTGTTAGTAAGTGTATATACATTATCAAGAAAAGACCGAAATTTCGGGATTCAGGTGTACCGTTTACGTATCCCTCGACTACCGAAAGCTGGATATCTGCTTGGAAAAGCAAAATGAGAGAAATCGTCTGTTTTACAATGGCCCATTTAGTCTGCCAATACAAAGATTCGAACGGAGTAGGTACTCTTTAGTCGAAGCACCGTCACAATGATGCTGCCAGTGTTTTCGGATTTCACCATCGTGTCTGAAGAAAAATAGAAAGAGAGAGAGAGAAAGATAAAGAATCGGTAAATTGTACTTGTCGGAACAGCTCGCTAGATTTCAACATATTGACCTCGCTCTCTGTGAAAACACAATACGATGGAACAGACATATTGGTAAGCATATACGATTGAAAGAGAGAAAGAGAGAAAGAGGGGGAAAACTAGATAAAAGCGAAAAGATAAGGACACAAAGACGAGGATTTTAGGAGAGGATTTCAGAGTTTCGAGGACGATAACAATGGTCTCATGGGCTTCTCTTTATCTCTCTCTCTCTCTCTCGACTCTTCTCTACATTGTCACATCTCCGTGGATTAGGTAGAAAATGTCTACTCAACTATTCCTTCTTAATAAATAGTTTCCTCCTTCTCCGTATAATTTCAACGGATCCCTCGTTTACTTCTGGAAGAATTCGTGGCTCTTCCACGAGCGTAAATCGACTGCTGCAAAAGCTTTGCCGAGGTCGTTCTTCCTGGCTTACACGTTTTACCCCTACCAACCTCGTTTTCCTTCCAGGTCGCGCCTTTCGAAGAAAGTGTAGCAGACTCGCGTTCGAACGAGCTGCCCGAAAAGAGAACTGAATTGCAGCGGGGGTATCACTGGGTGGCTAATAAATTGCGGTTTTATGCAGGGAAGCGAATGAGACGATGAAAGAGGGAGAGAAAGAGAGAAAGAGAAAGAGAAAGAGGGAATTGCGAGACTTGGAAAACGACGACGGTACTTCCTTATTGCTCGGTGTAATACGGCGTAATGCATACGAGAGGGATGTCTGGCTCGGCTGGGAATAAGGAAATTAGGATCTTTTTCTAGCGGATATTATTATCACCGCCACCAACAGTACGAGGAATATTGGTGTTATAGCGGTAGATAAGAAATTTTAATTTAATGCTAGTGGTGTTCGTCACGCCGTCAACTTTTCGTACGATTATAATAACAATAATTCTACATTTTTATTTTATTCACGATGCTGAATTAAACTAGCTTTTATTAAATTTACTAAATTAAATTTAATTTCTTCGAGAATATTTTCGGTTACTCAAAGAGATTAAATTTGATATGATACTGGATAATTATTATACACTTTTATTTTAATTTAATAATTAATCGTATCAATGTTTTTTTTTTTGTGTTTTTTTTGTTCTTTTTTTATCTAGGAATGAGTTATTATAGTAGTAGTAAGATAAACATTAAATTATTCCTTTTAAATTTCCTTTGGTACCCTTTCCTTTCGACTTTATAATGACATTGATTATCAAAAATTGAAAGCCTTCTACGCTCGTGCACGAAAGAGAGAGCTTTGCTTTCTGGAGTAAAAACATTGCTCCTCTTGCAAGAAAACTATGCCACGTTGGTATTCGCTCGAACTATAAATTTTTAGTAAGAACACTCGGTGCGTCATCCAATATCCAGAGCTTGAGGTTGCAAGCTCAGAGATTGCGGAATGCCGTTTGCTAGCTGATTAATGGACCGTGCTTATGTACCATAGATGTTCATCTACTTGAACGTCGAAGATTGTCCACTCGAATCCTTTCTTCTCTCAAATAATTTCATTCTATTGGTTTTCTCTTATATATTTTCTCTTTTTGAAGTGAAAACTTCATTAGAATGGGGGTGATTTGAAAAAATGAAACACGGCGCGGCATAACGCTATGACAAGCGGTGGCATAACGTGGCGATGAAACGGAAGTAATAAGAGAAAAAGAGACAAACATATAGGATTGAGCCTGCCGAGATAATGAGACAGAATATAGCTATACAGTTTTTCCTATTCTCGGTTTCCTCTTTATGCGCTGCTTTCTAGTCCCTACTCCTGGCTATTAAGCTTTGTATATGTGTGTGTTTGTATGCGACTGCATACTACGAAGCGTGGACTCAATCATCTCGATACTAAACCTGTTTGTATGTAGGAGCGATATAGTAGAAGAATAAACAGAGATAAGCGTGTAGGCAACAAAAGAATAAGGTAGAAACGAACCGACGGTCGAAATAAAGAAAGAAGGTGTGTGATCTGTCTTTGTAAGTTGTGTAAGTAGTGTAAGCTATGTGAGCTGGAAGGTTCTCGAACGATACCGATGCTTTGTTTATTGCATCAGACCGGACGTTTTGGTAAATTCGAGAACCGCGTGCAGATGGATATGGATGGATATAAAGGAGCGGGTATTGAGTCGTCATGAGTAGTTGAGAGTCGCCAGTCGTCATTAGTCGTTGTTCGTCGTCATTCAGTTRAAAAAGTTCAGTTTCGTATATCAGTTATTATCATAAGATTATGAAGCCTTTATTATGTCTTTTCTAATACCTATTTTAAATAGATTTTATCAGTAGGATTAAACTGGGTATACATTCACCTCGCACCTCTACACTAAACCCAATCCTACATGTATATGTAGATGATTGTTCCATGTATGGCTATCGCATTCGGCATTCTATCTTAATTGATACAATTTAGAAAGTGATAGTTGTTGTCAGCTACCCCCATTCCAAGATCATACCGGTGCCTTTTAATATATATGGTAAAAATATCATAATAAATAAATCCTACAATTATCTTACTCCTGATACTCTGCAATCGACTCATTCTTTCGAAGCTTGGTTTTAAGAAGGTTTCACTTTTAATACGTATGATCTGCACTCATGATATTATTTTCTTTATATTTTTGTTTTCATTTGTTCGTCTTGTTTAATTACATATTGTTTTACGAGTAAACCTTTTAATTTAACAATGTGACTATTAAATTTTTATTTGAACGTGAATAAAACCGGTTGAAACTGTGAAATGTGTTGTTTTATTTTATTTTTTTTTGCACTTTTTAATATATTTCGTACGACTAATTAGAAAGGTGAATTTTTTGCCTTTTTATTTATAAAAGGTAGTTTTAATATTTAAAAAAAAATTATTATTAGATAGGAGAAAAACAAGTTGAAATATATATATACCCGGGAATTTATACTAATAATATCATAGGTGTAAAAGAAGTCTTCATTGCCACGTAAATAACCAGGATTACTTCTGCGATTATTAAGTTCGGCCGAAGGAAGAAGAATCGCGGTCTAGGAATGCCATGGTCGAAACCGTACGAGATATTCGCGGTATTACCAGTAGGATTACATGCGTGGTTGAAATGGTGGGTGAGATATTTAATCTCGAGTTAATCCGTTCTCGCCTCGCGATTGGCTTAAAACCCGTGGTGTTATCAGTAGCCACGGATTTACCCAACCGTTTGATAGTACCGACCGGGCTCGGATGAAGAGATTGCATACTTGTGCGAACGAATGTACCGACCTACCTACCTATCTACTAACCTACACGTGTGCAAATTTAAAAAGCTTTCATGTAGAAAATCATCTCTCAAAGAATTAGAAAAAGAGAAATGATAAAGAAGTGAACAGCCTAATCAGTTTTTCTTCTACAATTTAATATACGTTATATTAACCATAAACGTTATATTAACTTTTTAAAGGTTAATAACTTCACAATTGTATTATATTATTACAAATAAAAACTTTCATAATCGATCGATATTATAACATCATATCATTTTTCTATTCGAACGGATCATTTCAGTATCGTAATATCATAAGTATTCAAGTTGTTATTTATAATTATTTCCAATTTTCATTCTCGAGATAACGAGTCTTAATGATATTAACAATACGTTTTTATCTTTATTTTTCTTAGTTTGTGTCATGGAGAATTTTAATTAGTATCTCGCGAATAAAAATAAGATGAAGAAGAATAACGGAATTAGAGAAAAGAAAAAAACAAAAAAGAAGGAAAATAAAAGCTCATCGAACTTCGTTGAGAGTTGTTGATTTCAACGGCGAACGGTTTTAATAAAATTAAGGTTAAAGTAAATGCGCGGAGCAAAGCTTCTCTCGATGCATGGTGGAAGAAAAATAAATAGTAAAAAATCTAATTTAAATAGACGGTAAAATAAATGAAAACGGAAGAGGAAGTCTGACAATGAGAGAAAATTCAAAAGATTACGCAACCTTTAACCGTGAGTAGACGATGAAGGAAGTCTTTTGTTTTTCCCCATGCTGGTTCATTAAGCCAAGGACGAATAGGTAGGTACTTGCAAGGCTCTGATCGGCATCGTCGTCGACGAACCTTTCGAACACAATGCTTACTACAGACCGGATATTGCGCTATCCTGAACGTACGAACGAAACAATAACGAATTCGTTTGTTCTCGTTCGTTTCTTCCTTCTTCTTCTAAGAAGAGTCTGAAGATCGTCCTCTGCAATTTTAGCGAATAAGATGAATAGAGATGGAAATATAATGGAAATATATAGAGACAAAATCTAAGGAATATTCGAAACCGAACTATAATATTTTTCGATGCAGAATGCAGATGCTTCCTCTGCAATGGTTTCATTTATCGATCGATCCTCCTTTTTAATTGATTTTTGAAGTGAAAACTTCTTTAAAATCGGGATGATTTGTTAACGATTTGAAAATCCAAGTTTTTTTTTGTTGCAACTAATTCCTTTAGATACTTGACAAAGATCGAAACAATTTTGGTCGTATTTTTTAGTTTCATCGAGTTATAAAACACGTTATAATTCAATAATATTAATTATTGAAAATGTATTTAAGTTTAATTGTTCTTTTAATATCTACTGTTAAAGCTCATCTTCTCCTAGCTCCCCCTTATTAAGTAAAAGGTGCGAATGACCCATCAGTTTACTAATAACATTCTAAATTGTTGTTATTGTTATAAAAGAGTGCTGCAACTCTTCATCGTAGTTGCACCGACTTAGCCCTACGCTGAGATATATTATAGATATGATCCAGTAAATAAAGATCTTAAATTTTTTTAATGCTGGAGTCTTATGTAGAGACTATGAAACAGCTTTGCTTGTGAGAAACGTGGATAGTCTAGTGGCCAGTCGAATAACTAACTTATATTTTTAATTGTGTGTATTTTAATAATATGAGTTTATGCTTCATAGCATGCAGTCGCACACAAATACACACATATACAACATTTAGTAGCCAGGAGTGGGGACTATGAAACACCGCATAAGGAAGAGACCTAGATAATTAGAAACAAATACATACTGTCTTCTATCTTATTCTCTCGCAGATTAAATTCTATATGTTTGTCTCTCTTTCGAAGTGTCTCGTTGCATTTTTCGTTATAGCGTCTCATAGTTTTCAATCACTGCCATTCTAAAGAAGTTTTCATTTCAATAAAATATTTCATATCTATCATAACCGAATTCGAGAAGAGTTATCGATACTTTATATATATATATAAAGAAAGATAGGAGGACGATGGTAATGAAACAAATGAGTTGTCGTATTTTGCTCGGCAAGAACAGAAGAAAGAGATACTTCGCGAAGCGGACGGTAATTGGAGCATTTTAAAACTCATCACCATCATTCTGGACTGCTCGTCCATTGCGGTCGTGGCTTGTTCGTTTTAGTCCAAGCGGCCGCACTAATGAACGACTCCTACTCCCTTCTCCCCCCTCCCTTGGTTAAATTCGTTTTAAATACCTGATAGCCGCTGCTTTTCCCTGGTGTGTAGTCAAAACAACAATGTTAACGCTCGGCTAAACGATTCCCTACGAAACGATAAAAAGGTACAGTTAGATAGAACACGATCACGCACTTTACTTAACGATTTTTCTTCTTTTTTTTTTAATTATTTTTGTTGAGCAAGCTTATATTGGACGAAGTTATCTTTTCCTTTTTATTTCGTTAGTATCATATCTTTCTAAAAGAAAATAAAGAAAAATAAACTGAAACAAGTAAAGAAGAAACTAGAAAAGAAAGTTGAAAAGAAAATAGCAAGAAATCTTGGATTTCTTTAACAGTTTTCTCGTATTTCGTGTTAAAAAACGTAAGCTAACTCTATAAAAGCGATTTACTTTCGAACGAACGAACGAACGATAATACGGCTTCGGCAGATTCGTGAGATCCGTCTTATATTCTCGTATACGTTAACCGTAGTATGTAGAACGGTACGGTCCAATGGCCGAGCAGGAATCACCACAGCGCCAATTTTAATTCCAATTTCGAGCATAAATCTGTCGGAGCGTTTACAGCCATGGAATCATAAAACTCCGTTGGAAGAGTGCCGTCATAAATTTAATATGAAACTTCCATAAAGCATAAACATAAACCAACTAGAAGGGGAAACTGGAGGAGAAAGAAGGGAGTAGGTAGGAGTGTGAGTAGGTTATAGGGTTGGCTGAGGCGACAAATGACAACAGCCCGGAGAAGGGGTAGACAGTTTGCTAGCTAGCCAGCTAGCTCGGGGGATTTCGTTTGGAGGGTTCAGTGTCGTTGAAAAGTTGCTCTCAAAATTAAAATTCGAGCAGTCCTATATTAAATATCGCGAGACTACCTTTCCTATGGCTCTTCCAATACGGCTAACGATTTTCTCGATACTTTCAACAATTTCATATAGGCATATAGACGATCGTTCAGCCTTTGAGTCTTTACCGTTTCACGATCGACCGCAATTTTATTGATACATGGCGATACCTTATGGATGATATCGTTGAAATTACTCTTGTTGAATTTTTCCTCTATTTTATATAGTTTTTTTTTTTATTTTATCTCATGTTACATACCGTAAAAATTAAAAAATCTTCATAATACTTATTATTTGCGTATATAATAAAGTTTCATATGAATTCTCGATTTATAGAGATATTATAAAGGTAAATCACGACATTAATAGATAATTAGTTTCAACATATCTTAATGTCACATATTTAAATGTTAAACTATGGCTATAATCTCGTTTAAAATTTTCGGTAAAGAAAATATTACTATATAATGTAATATTGTAATTGTTTTATATAATGATGTTTCATATCGTTGTAGGATCCATACGCTAAATATTCTCTATCTACGAGAACAACTTTTTCAATTATAAATTAATGAGCTCTTACAATGTTAACCATGTATAAAAGTTCGTAAATTTAGGTGTATATGTTTTTCATCAATAACGATTTCAAGGATCCTTCGATCGTACTACAAATTTAAAAAATTTTTTAATTACGAAACAATTCCTTTTATATTCAAGTAATATTACCTACAAGAGAAAAATATTTTTTGTTTTCCCTCAATTTTTGGTATTTACCTAGTACTGTAAATTTCACGTCGTTGTTAATAATAATCTGTGATTTATGAAACACGAACGACTCGTTGCAAAACGGAACTCGAGAGAACGATATAATAATTTCTATCTCCGAGATTTACTTTCTTAGCGGATAAGAGAAACCAAGAAAACAAGGAGAGAGAGAGAGAAGGAAGAAGGACAGAAAAAGAACGCAGCATCGTACATTGACGTACTTTATCCCTTTTCTAGTATCACAAAGGATTTAACAAGCTTCGAAGATTGTCCTCTCGTTATAATTTACAGAAAGCAGTGTGCATAGACGTATACATCCGTTTCTTTGGGTTTGGTCATTGTTACTGTTCCTTCTTTGTAAACGTAAGTCCATCTCTCAAAGTAGTCGTAATTTTGTCTGGCAGTAAACCGGTATCCTCTTCTACCTTTGTTTTGTTTCTTTTACCGATGTGAAAACCTCTTTTTTCTTCATCTAAAAAAGAAAAAAAAGGATACAAAGAGAAGAAAGAAAGCTAAAAGAAAGCCCGAAATGTTAGTAGAATTCTCGTTGCTTAATACCAAAAAATATCCGTTTTCTTTTCTCGTAAAAATTCGTGTGTCGATGTCGACTTGAAAGAAAGAAAGAAACGTGACGATGAAAATAGATAGTGAAAAAAGATTTATAGAAAGAGATAACATATATATATATATATATATATATATATATATATATATATATATATATGTTATAGGATGTTATATATATCGTTTATAAACGTATCTACTGTCACCAGTAAAGACTAGACGAGATGAGACGAAGTGGATGGATAGCACGAGTTGTCGTATGACAGTTCTCCGCGATACAATTTTCTTATTTTCTTGGTTTTTTCTTCTATTTCATACACGTCATTTTCTCGTATTTTATCATTGAATCTACCATTTTCATGGCTACTCGAAACTTTTACTCTCTTTTTTGAAATCCTATCGTAGCCCTTTCAGATTTTATTATTTCAAATGCTAACGTTAATAAGTATTATAAAAAAGAGAATTGGTTACATTTGAAACGAATATACTTACTTATTTCACCTACATTTGAATTAAATTAAAAATAATACGAAAATATGTAGAGAAGGAACGATTGAATACAAATTGTTCTGTTTTCTTTTTTTCGTTCTAAAAAGTAATAAATAGAAAAAAAAGTATGATAAAAATATTTAATCATTTCCTCTATCTCTTTCTTTCTCATACTTTAACTATTAAAAAATTTGTATAAATCAAGAGAAAATCATATACATATATATACATAATCGGGTTTATTGATCAAAGTGATAAAGAGCAAGAAATATTAGTTCATTGATCACTTTTCGTTCGATTTCCCCGTGGTAGATCGACTTGGTGTACCACGTTTAAATCGTCTTTCTCGTTGATCGTTAATTATTTGGAGGAAGGGAGAAAAGAGGAGAGGAATAGGAGGGAGAAAGGAGGACAGTTTTATGAGTCTAAGACCGTAGGGGATTTCCACCTTTACGATAGCATTAAATTGGAATTAGTAGAACGATATGTAATTCCGATCTTACTTAAATTGCCACGAGTTTTTCCAAAGAACGTCATAAATAAAGTTTTAATCTGTCAACCACCTCATTTCCGGACACGATATGTTTTACTTTTTCTAATTTTTTATTTCTCACAAAAGCTTAATTACAAATGATAATAATGTGATTATGATATTTTTATTTTTGTAACATAAAAGTTTAATAACTTATCTTCGTTCTTTCTTGTTCCCACTTATATAAAAGTACAGGTATCCCTTCAATACCATGGTTTCTCCTAACACGATTTCGCTATAATAAGATTCACAAATTGCGGCAAATCCTCCAACAACACGGTATCTCATGACACGGTTTTGCTATAACACGATTCATAATTGCGGGAAAACTCCTACAATACGGCATCCTATAAAACGGTTTTCTTTCAAAAAACGTTTTTACAACACTGTATTTCTCTACAGCCACGGCGAGGCTTACCGTCTTAAAGATACAGTATTGCGGAAAGTATTTCTTTTCATCTCCATGACTTGAAAACAAAAGTGTCTCACGCTGTGTGAACTGAAAACATCAACGTTAAATGCGTGTTAGAAGAAGATATGGCTCTCTTCTTAAAACGTGCGTAAATCGTCACAAAATGAAATTGATGGTATATTAGAACTTGCTAAATCAATCGGAGGCGAAAGTTTTGTGGATATGGCTATTTTGGACGTTCAAGGTTTATTAGTGGAAGAAGAAGTTGACGAAGCGGATTTGATGGAAATGGTATCCGAAACTGTAAATCAAATTGATCCTAAGGACACTAGCACTGATGAAGATTGTATTGTTAATAAGTTAACATTAAAAATATTACAAGAAGGCCTAAACTTAGCTGAAAATCTCGAGTCATTTTTCTTGAATGCAGATCCTTCCAAAGAAAGGAGCCGAAAATTTAAAAGGGAACATCAAAACTGTCTAGCTTCATACCGAGAAATTTACAATGACCTGGTAATAAACAACATGCAAAGTAAAATTACAAATTTTTTAAAGAGGGAAGAAAATGCAAGAACTTTAAATGAAAAAAAAAAAACGTTTTTAAAGTGAAGTCGATATCATTTCACCAAAAAAAACGTTCTCGGTTGATTAAATTGAGCAGTGACGACGAAGAAATAAATTAAATTAAAGTTACGTTAAATTAGGATAATATTTTTTGTTTTGTATTGTTCATACATTTATATTTTTAATAAAAATTAAGTTGTTTATTTTAGAAAAAAAAACAAAAAATATTTATTTTAAAAAAGTTTTCGGAACGTAACGCCCCTTTTTGCATTGGCTCTGGGTCTCAAACAACACAGTTTTAAATAACATGGCATTTTTTCTAGGAACCTATCTACCGTGTTGTTGGAGGGAGACCTGTAAATGCATTTTCCTGAATGAAAATTTTAAAGAATCGGTTCGAATATTTGACATAGTATTTATTAATTTAAAATGAAAATGCACGCTTGTTTTAACGATAGTTAAATGAGCTAAATATAGCATGCGAATATACTTTGCGTAATGAGCTACTAAATGTGACGCTAATTATTACTGTTTAATAACTGCAATTATCCATCGGCTGACAGGATTTTCATTGTAGTGCTAGCATTATCGTGACCGATTAAAACGAAAATATATACGAAGTACATGTTTGATGTTCCAGAATTAGTATAAATAGATAATGTGCTTAGTTAGATTCATTGTTCAATTTTATAAATTTCTTATATAACAAATTACTTTTTACTAACTTAAATGATTATTTATGTACTTTGAAGTTTTATAATGCAAAACAAAAAAAGAGGAAAGCTCTTTGTAATGAGCTTTTTTTTTGATAAAACGCGATGGCGCATCTGCAGGCAAAATTATCCTAGTAGATATAGTGACAACAGTGTGCAGGATCAAGGTAAAGCCTGTAGTGACACTTTAATTAATCGGTGCCTGTTTGCCATAATTAATGAGACTTGTTGAGGCGAGCAGACAACGAAGACGAAGACAAATAAATGGATGAAAGGAGAAAGAGGAAAGAAGGAGAAGAGAAGGAGGGATAGGCTGGTAAAGTTCTCGAACCTACTGAGAGATTCTGGACCAACTTATTTACACGTATTCATCGAAAAATAGCAAGCATATTGGCAAGTATAGGTTTGAGAGGAGATGTTGCTCAATGTCTTTTAACATGAACAAAAAGTTTACAGTGGACAATTAATTAGCTCGATAATGAGACTCTTAAGAGATAGATCATCAGACCCGGCTCGAGATTATTATGGGGCCCAGGCTAATTCGCTTGGGGATCAATGCTCGTATCATTGATACTTCGACTTTCCGGTTATCTTTCATGGTATTACTTTTTTTACAATGTTATCGTCCCAAAGTCATTGAGCCCTAAGGCTTGGAATACGTCTTACGTTTAAATGTAAGCCCAAAACCGGTTCTAGATATCTGTATTATCTTTGGTTGAGTTATTATTCAAGAAAATGTATAGTTAAATAAATGTAGGAGAGTTTTAAGTGTAACAGTTGTAGACAAAAAAAACTAGTATTCAGTCCTTTCTGTATACCTTATTTTATTGAAAAGGAAAACTCTATTCAGATTAAAAGAAAAGATCAGGTAGGCCATAAAACAATAAACGAACCTTAAGGATTATCAGGATTTATTGGTGCAATAAAAAACCATGTGTGCAGTGTCGGGACCTTTTGAAGAATTTCAGATACCTGTGTAAACATATGCGATACCATAAAAAGGGTAAAATTCTACCGAAGTACACTACCGAAAACCATAGGCTGTACTTGTCGGTGGACTATGGGGTGGATCCTTATGCTATTGGTCAGTAAGATTTGTAAGCTTCTTCCCTCTCAAAAGGGGTGTAGGTCATTTCTGATATAAAAGACGTGGAAAGAAATAAGTAGCCTCAGTCGTAAAAGTAAAGCAGTCTCAGTCGTAGAAGTAGAGCAGTAGCAGTCGTAGCCGTAGTTAGTCATCAGTCGTAACAGTCGCAGTTGTATTATAAGTCGTTATCAGTTGTAAGAATGCAGTCGCTCATCTAAGTTGTAACCGTAAGATTGTGAAACTATTATTGTACTTTTTCTAATACCTGTTTTAAATAAATCTTATTAATAGGATTAAACTGGGTGTATGTTCACCTCGCACCTCTCACCCTAAATAAATTTCCCTACATAAATGTATAATAAAATGTGGTTTATACAAACTTCGCAAGAGAGATACTTTGATAGTGGGGAATTTTAAAGAAAGAATCATGTTTGATTCTCTTTTAGAACATTGTATATCAACGGATAAAGATTTTCGATGGTGAATTGGAATTCTAGTTGATCGTTATATAGAGATCAGGGGAAATAGAGAAGAGGGTGGTAAGGGGGGAGGAGGAGGAGAATAACGTGTATGCAAATAACACATAGGACATGGTGTACCTATTCGAATAAACTGCTTCGCGTCCTAGATAATTTGTCACTGGGAAATCCGCAGGGATTATTTGCCGAGCTAATAATGCGGGTCCACAGTCCTAGTCCAGCGTGCAAACGATAAAATCAGCGAAAATGCGCTCAATACGAATAATTGCGCATGCAAGTAGCCGTGCTCGCATCTTTTCTTTTCTATAATTATTAATGAATATGAGAAGGATTATTAGAATGCGTTGTTCAATTGTACGTATATCTATTAATAGTTTATACTTGGCTTTTCTGTAATTACGAATTAATCGATATTCGATAATAAAGATAGCTTTCGATATGTGATTGAGCAGGATGGCCATGCAATAGTTACATTGTATATTCGATTTGTATTAAATTTAATATCTTCTTAGCATGGAAATGTGTGTGTGTGTGCGCGTGCGTGCGTGCGTGCGTGATCGATAAGATCTCAATTTTATTATTTTTTATAACTTGTGTACCTATTTATAATAAGATTGATGTAGAATTTAAAATTACTGAAATATATATATATATATACCCATTAACTAGATATTATTTTTATAAAATGATTTAATTTTAAATAGATCAAATCTAATATTGATTGCTCTTAGTTTAACTGCGTTGGGCGTAAGGTCTGCTTGCGGAAAACCACGGAATAAAATTATATTAATCACGTTTAACGAACGTTCCTTTGATCAATTCAAAGTGGTTCAAGAATATATTGATAAATATCAATATCATCTGCTAATTAATTTGATTTATAATAATTATAACATTTTAATGAATATAATCTTATATAATTAATGTCTATATCTCATAGTTAATATCTATATTTCATAGAATACTGAAGCTAACGTAATCGTAGTTATGTTTACATATACATATATTTGTTGTATTATTACATTATATAAACATCAATTTCAGGATATGTCTATAAATAAATTATTCGAGGCAGATTATCATATACATCAGAATTTCTCTTCATCATTTTATATAAATTTATACTTTCTAAAGAAGAATTTTCCAACATGGTAAAATCTCTGTAATTAAATATTCGTCTTACGAAGAATCATGAAAAAATATATCTTTAGATATTCATTTTAACATTCACCTCGACTTAATGATATACGTATATTCAATATTAGCTACTGTTACATATCGAATCATTTATATGTCCCATTCAATATTTATTCAAGGTGACTGAGGCGTGTAATCTTATGCACTGAGAAAAAAGAAGAAAATGTCGAAGAAAGGGTCGAGTCTTAGGTATTCGAGTTATCGAGGCTATCTCGAAAACGACTTCGTTTTCACTCACACTACTCACGCTTTCACACTCTCATTTTACTCCCACGAACACGTAGACACTTAACCTATTTTTTAAAGTAATCCTCTCGAATGCGAAATAGAAGACACAAAACCCCGTTTTCTATACAGATTAAGATTATCCACGCGAACTCTTAGTGAAGTGACTCAATGATTACTCTTCATTAACTTACTATCGAGTGAAATTAATCTTATATATATATATATATATATATATATATATATATAATGTTTCATACTTAATTGTATACGTGTGCCTGTATATGTGCGTGCCTCAAAAAACTTACAATTATTTTCGTCGTTTGGTTGTAAATAATACTTTTTTTTCGTTTTTCTTTAATCAAGCTAATAAATTATTATACAAGATCGTAATAGTTATCGAATCCATCTCTCGTACATTTATAGAGTTTTACACTTGACTCGTGATATTAGCCATAGTTATTCACTTGACCTTTTCAAGGAACTCCTCCTCTTGAATTTCGTTTGTTCTCATCATAAGTCGTCTCTTCGAAGTATCCCCAAGTACTCGTATACGATGTTATCAAGTGGCTTAATGTAAAAAAAGGTAAGAAAAAAGGGGGAAAAGGACGGCAAGAGTTTACAATCGATGCAAATTAAAATAGATCTATCCGACCCGGTTTTCCTCTTTATTATTTTCTTCTACAATTCATTCGATTATGGAAGCAGATAGACTCCTCGTTAATAAAGACTTGTTTTTCGATTCTTTTACGTCTATCTTTCGCTCATCGTTCGTGAATATTAAATTATTATCGAGTGGACTTTTAAAAGATAAAAGGAAAAATGGATGGTCACCGATCATAAAGTAGGTATGTTGATGATTTCTTAAAAATTCGAATTGGATAGTACTCATTGATCAAATGCAAAGAGATTAAGATTTAAATAAGAACTTTTTTAATCAGATAACAACCATTGCGATTTGGGACGATATCTCATATCGATTATTATCATAGATGATTTTCTTTTTAAATGGAACGTTCCCTATACCTGGGATAATAAATATGCTTGTTTCATTTTAATTTCAGTACTTTTTCAAGTGTATCCATCATATGTGTAATTCGTTAGACGACTTTGTTCACATTAACGAAACAAGCGAAAAGAGATTATGCATAAGTATCGAGATATATGAAACGAAACGATAGCGTCTAAAGTGCTATCGTGGTTATCATCGGATGATAGTTTAAAGATAAATGATTCTTTTATTGCATCCTACAAAAAAGTCCCTTCCACTCGAAGCTTAATGCTTTTATTAGAGCCTTAATATTCGTGAAAAGGAAGATGGAATAAACGTAAGAAGAAAGGGATGTAATGGTTGAGTGACGCATCGCGGACTCGCTTTCTATTATGAAGCACTTCGCCTAATCTCTGAGTAATATTGTCGTCAGACAAGATGACTATAGGTTTCCTTTTGTCGTTCTCGCGTCTTCCTTTTCGTATGTGCTCCCTTGCTTGTGTCCACGACGCAGGTTTGTCGTGTTGGTAGAACACGTTCGTCCCTTCGACCTCCCTCCTCATTAATTACGCTTTCCCTACCACCTACGAAATAAACGCATTCCTCTCATTAATTCCGTCCAGGGCAATTAATCTCTCCTACCACTAGTTCAACCTCCTCTACACTTTTATTTCAACGATTAAATTGTTTACCCACAGTGTTTCCCAATTTTTTTTTACGTAAAACATTTAAAGTTTTCGTTAATCAATTTTAATTAATAATTTTTTCTAATTTTATATTTTCCTAGTAATATTATCGATATTTAGATATTCAAAGAAATATAACAGTTAACATTAAGATCTGATATTACAAATCTCATAATGATTCGTATATGAGTTTATTTTGATCTACAATACGAGTTTAATGTGCTTTTTGTGTATTTAATTTAAAGATAAGAAAAAGTATAAAAACATTTTTTTGGAAAGTTTTAAAATAAAATAGAAAAAATTTGAAAAGCACTGACAGAGAGAGAGAGAGAGAGAGAGAGAGAAAGAGAGAGAGAAAGAGACGAAAAGGAGACAGTGAAGTAATTGGACGAGAAAAAAAGGACGATTCTTAGAAGTGATGGAAGGGAAATAAATGGATATGTTGCATCTGGACAGCAGGGATGCCCGTTAGCAATGTGAGAATTCGGTTTCTAAGTTTCCATTTGCCTATGGTGAAAATTGCACGAGAACATTCGATCGTAATGTCTCCATCGCTCTTGAGATCTTAATGCGTACTCTCAATGCATTCACTCCGCCTTCCAGAATTATATTTCAACGCGGCGCGTAATGCTTTTGTGATCTAATGTCTTTCGCATTTCACAGCTATAATCGTATCTACACTAGAACACAATTCCGATAGGCACATCAATGTTCATGACTTCAATACGAACGAAAAAGGATCATTCTTCAATTTATTAAAATCAAAAATAAATGAGCTTTTTTTCCTAATTTTGAAAAAAACAATAATAATAAGCAATCAATATTTGAAATTAATAATGTTATCAGATCATTTCATAAAAATCATAAAAATTATTTTTTTATTTTATTTCTTTTTACAAAATGATAAAAAGTTTATCCAAATGAATAATGTATTCAATTTTGTATTGGAAATCAGTTACTTGTGTAATAAATTATATTGTTATGTTCAATTTGAATATTTTATTTGTCAAAAAAACTTCATTTGAGCGAAACCTATTTTCATTACACTGATTATATTATAAGTTTTTGATTGAGTTTATATAATTTAGTTTACTATTATAGTTAGCATATTATATATAATATAATTATATAGATAATTATAATTCAGTTATTTATATCAAGTGCATGTAAAACGCTATTGCTAGTTACAGATGTTTAATATGATGTAGCTTAGATTTAAAAGTATTTTTCCATTTTGTCGTTTTTTTTTTTTAACAAAATTAATTTAATTTTGTAATATTATTAAGAAAATGAACGACTGGCAAAATGCATTTCTTTTATTAATTCTGAAAAAATTGGAATTTTCGTATGCGGTAAAATAATGTTGACAGTTAGTGCATGTGTAATAAGAACTCTTACATAGAATAGAAATCAATAGATGTAATTGAATACGTATGTCAGCTATAGTAAATATCGATCTTCTTATTCTATCAACTTGTCTCTTTTCCTCACTTTCTCTCTTTCTGTTTCTCTCACATGAAGAGCATTTACTCGGTTTCAAAGTCATGAATATTTGCATCTGAGTCTGACAGTATCGCGTATATCTTAGGGGAAAAATCGTTGAAATAAATAACAATAATGCTCCTCTATCCAGGCTTTTTCCTTTCTAACTATCGAGATTTAAGTCGAGAAACGGCGTATAGTAAAGTTTAAGAAGTTTCCTCTCGTGCTAAGGAAATTGGTGGCAACTTTTATGCAGTACATACTTATATATATATACATATAAGTAGAAACCGTGAAATATATGTAGATGTCGGAAAACGCGTGAAAAGGTGGCGCAGCACGAGAATAAAAGAGTGAGAGAGATGCAGAAAAAGAGAAAGAAAATTTGCAAATCGGTTATAGACGAATGAAAAGGGGACTGTCACTCGCAGCCATAACCTGGTGACTGAGTGACTTCCTGAAAAAGAAAGGCCTCCTTTCTTTCTTCCATACCTTTCTCTTCTTTCGACGAATAAACCAGCCAGTAGTATGTCGTGCTAGGCAGGAAAGGTACGGCACACCCCGTATTTGTCACTTGGTGCTAAGGGGTTGTCGGCTTGTCGCCACATAATTCTCTCAGTACCCCTATACCGCACTCTCGTGCCTTAACTTATTCCTCTGACCCTCTCCCTATGTCCTCTTCAAGTTCTCCTCTTTCTCTCTCTCTCTCTTTCTCACTTTGTACCAGAATTTAAATTCGCTTTGAAATATCTCGTAAAAGAAAATTTCTATAGTTGATGTATGTTTGATACACCGACGTCAATCATATAATATGACCAATTGAAATTTTACTTTTATGCAACATTTTTATCGTATAGTTGAAATTTAAACGATATATTAATCTATTCGCGAAACATATGTAATTTGCAAAGAAGATGATTTTTTAGAAAAATCAATAAAAATAATAATATCTCTTTTCTTATTTTGTAAGGTGGAAAAAAATATTTTGAAAATTTGCGATTGATTTTGCTTTCAGTTCACTGATCGATCAGGCTCGAGATCAATTTTATAAAAAATCGAAAAGGAATTGGTTTGAGATTTTCCTACGAATATAGAGATCTTCGAAATGGTAGATTCGATAGTAGGTGCTTTAACATAGACTTGAAATTTTCATTTTACTCACCCATATCTTATTTTCATCCTCGATCGATCTTTTGAAATGCTTTTGTAATGATGCTTTCGATTTCATTTAGAATATTTTCAAATATATATATTTATATATTGAATATAATTTATTTTGTAATATTCTTTACTTTGTAAAATAATTGTTTAAAAATAATCATTTCTCTCTCTTTCTCTCTCTTTCTGGTGGAAAAGAATAATATTTTTATAAAAATATGGTCCCTTCAAAAATACGCCGATTATATTTTAACTGGGGCCTTTGAAGTCGATGTTCCATCCAAAAGTTCGAGCTTATCTGTGTAAGATATCGTCTTGTAACTCTTAGACCTGTTCTCAACTTGAATTCTCTTAAACTTTCTTTCAGTATTATATGAAAAATTGCGAGAACTAAAGGTGAGCGTTGTAATTCAATTCAGAACCACTTGAAGTATTATTTCTTTGTGTAACGTTGGATCTTAAAATGCATTGCAATAAATTAAAACTAATAATATTGCGAAATATCATAAAAACGAATAAAAATTAAGCAATGTTAATTGTCCTAAATGATATTTAACGAAAGAGAGAGAAAGGGAGAGAGAGAGAGAGAGAGAGAGAGAGCCTGTTAAAAGCGTAACAAAGTTTTTTTTTATAAATAATTAAAAATATATAAACTTTCTCTCCAGTAGTCGCGAATTTAGACTTGTAAATTCGATTAGGAAACGTGTAAGAGTAAAAATAAAACGAGATCAATAAAGAAAGAAAAGAAAGAACGAGAAAACGGAAGTATGTTGAAGGTAAAGATCGAACTTAGAGAAAAGGAAGAATGTAGTATAAAAAAGGAAGGATAAGATTAGTAAAAGAAGGAGAAAGAAAAAAGAGATAAAGATGGTTGGTTAAGGGTGGAAAGGCGTGCGTGTGTAGGTGTAGGGAGGTCAGAGCCAAGATACTTTGAGATTACGAGAGATGAAAGTTTCATAAAACACACTGCTCACTACTCGTTCGTGGACTTTCAGCAGTCGGTCCTGGCTCACGAGGAATTTAAAAGTAGAGGATGAGCACGGATAGATGGTACATAGGCAAGTGCGCGGATATTAAAGGAGTTTAGAGGAAGGAGTAGCAGGTGGTATAAGATTAGAAGTATCATTTCTTTCCCTCTCTCTCTCTCTCTCTTTCTCTTTCTTTTGCACATAATTTAATTATTTATCTATTAATATGTTTTAGATTAATAATTATTTTTTAAGATAATTAAACGTGAAGAAAGATATTGAAAATTTTTTTAAGAATCTAATTTTTTTAAATAAAGCTTACTTCAAATCATTTGGCTTTTAGTATAAAATCACATAAGATCATATACATATATTCTTTAAGTATAGTATATAATTATATATAATTGTAGTATATAGCTAAAATACTATATATATTATCATGAAGACCTAAAATAGATAATGTTAAGATTCACATGGTCGCTTGATTTATGTTCAAAATATTAATGTATAATAATAAATCGAAATATTCGGTATTTGGTATATGTGTTGGCAAGTATATATATAAAAGTTTAAGTGTGTTAAAGGGTAAATTGCGACCAGTTTTGAAGGAAGGAAAGTGGTAAGTTGATTTTCCAGTATTGAGTATATCTGCTAGAACTCGGCACCTCTGGGTCCGATGGAAATCGTTATGTCGATTTATATTTCAGTAGTATGGAAGGAAAGGGAAGACGAGCTACAGCTTCAAGTATACGTTTCCTTCGATCTCAAGAGACCTTCGTGCACTTCGGAAACGTTCGCGTCTTCGTTGCGGAATTCTCTACTGACGTCTTCGACCGATCGTAAGTTTACCGAAGCGTGGACAGGACGATTTCACCGATTGATCTCCTTCTTCTTCGAATCGAAGATCTTATCTATCTATCTATTTCCTTTCGAACGAAAGATTCCACGAGAGATTCACGGAATATTGTGTCTTTTGCGTACATAGCAAATGTATCCTATACATAGGATTTTTTCTCTTTTATAATAGAATGAATTGCTTCTTCGACTATATCTATCGTTAGGATTGATTTTTTTTCTTTTGATGATGAAATGACTCGTAAAATATTGATCAAATCTTCGTTATTAGATCATATTTTTAAACTATTGATCAACGAAGCAAACATCCGATCTTATTTTAAAAGTCAACATTGGAAAAAGAAAGGTTTATCAAGTAAATGAACAAAGAACATTTGATAATTATCAAAGATTGAGACAGCAACAGATATCGTTGATTGATACCGATAAATTTGTCTTTCTTAAAGTAAATAGGAAAGTCCGTAAAATAGATAGACATTTTCTATTGAATAAATACGAGAATGTCAATGAGAATTCATAGAAAATCTATAATCGGTTGAATCGTATTCGTGGTTCAAGTAAATTTACCAACAAGTAAATCGAAGTTTAAGAATTAGCGAAACTACGATTCTCTCTCTTTCTCACATCTAATAGAAAATTCTCCGAGTTATCGAATCGCTTTAAGATTCTTTAAATAAGTAAGGAAGGATAAAAGTGATAAGTATTCGCGCGTCTTTTTAAATCTTGCCACTACGTTAGAAGCGAAATCCATGAATATTTTGAAAATTTTCGAAATGCGAGAGATGTTATGCAAGCAGATAGACTTTTTAAATCCAGTCGCATATACTTTCATTTTTTTTTTCTTTAATCTGTCGATAGATAGTCACATTCACGAACCTCGATTCTGATCCTACGTTTTTCCGTATTGTTTTCATTTTATTTTACGCTCAACGAGTAAGTGGATATAATATCTGAATAAGGAAAGAATTGAAAAAGATATTGTTTTTCTTTCTGAATATTTCTAACGTAAATTTACACTACAGATTATTATTTTACTTCATTCGAGATTTGAATCGAATCGAATCCAATAGAATATAATTTCTTGCGTCATTTCGATGGACATACATATGTATAGACATACACACGCACACGTATACACACACAACATTTTTTGAGATACTCGATCTTTGCGGATAATAAGGGTGAGAAACGCTGTGATATGAATATACAAGGAAGGGATTCCAACGCGATCATGTTTTTTTTTCAGGAATGATGGATGTTCATCTTAATTAATAAGAGAAGATCTGTTTCTTTGTTATCTTGTGATACTGACAGCGTCTTCCGACTGTTTTTCTAACGTTTCAAAATTATTCATGGCAGTTAATATTAAAAAATTATTATGAATTCTTTTTGTGCTCGCATTTATTATACATCGATCAAGTTTGGCGAAATATTTATTTATTTTATTAATAATATCAATATTTATTAAATTTAAACATGTATTTTTTATCGTTGGAAAATAACAAGAAAGAAAGGCAGTAGAAAACCAAAAGAAAGAGAATAGAAAGAAGAATTAGCATAACGATACAAAAACGTGAAGTCGGTCGACGGAATGATGTATACCACAAATGAGGTTTCTTTTTCCGCGGTAGAATAAGAGTAATACAGAATATCGGAAGGAGGCGTTCAAGTGGAAGTTCTTTTCACAGGCAGACAAGAACATTTGTACGATCTTTTTTCTGTCATTCGTCTCGTCTATTCGTATTCTGACGAACGTGCGCCTATGAGCGCATTAAAGAACATAATTTTTTTCATTTCGCACCAGTAATCATGAACTGCTATTATTCCTACCAACGTTGATTCATTATCTTCTTTCTCAATATTATTTTCATACTGGAAAAGAGCAGAAAGAACGTGCTTTTCTTCTTTTGAGGAAGAAAAAAAATATTCTCTCTCTGTCTTAGTTTCTTTTCGATTTCTATTCTCATAGTATGATTACGTCGTTAAATAGATCAAAGCGTTCTAAATGATTTATCTTCGAAATTATAGAGATAAAAAATACGTTTCTTTTTCTATCTCATGGGATTATATCAATAGAGAGAATGATAACTATATTATAAAATAATTAATTAATTTAATTATTAATTTGATTGATAATTAAATCGTTCCAAAAAAAAAAGATAAAACAGGATTAAATTTACGAGTACATAATATTGCTCGATAATTCTCAAGTAAAAGACGATAAGCCATTTTAGTCATTTCAAACGAATTTCAGCGGCCGCAAGACGATAGAACGGCACGCGATGCTCGGAAGTAGCCGATAAAACGAGCCGCGAACAGTGTACGGCTAATATTATCCGGACAGAGATTAAATCGCATCGGCAAAGAAAAGGAAAATGAAAAGAGGAAGATAGAATGTGAGTAAAACGAAGAGAAGAATCTCGAGAAGGTGGATCTCCTCGGTTGGTAAGATACACGAAATAAGAGTTTTGCGGTCTTGAAAAGAGAATCTAAGGACGAGTCGAAGAAGTTGCTTGAAGAAGGAAATATCGAGAGAGAAAGAGAAAGAAAATAAGTCGAAAGGAGAGAAAAAGAGACTGTCATCTCTTCTTCTTTCCACTTCGCTATTCGCTATTTTGCATTTCGTTGTTATTCAGAAATAGTCGCAAACCGTCTCTTACGTACTTCATTCGTCCACTTTCTCTTTCCCCCATCAGCCCCCTCCTTCTATTTCGTTCTCGTACCACCACTTTTCAAAGGTTTCGTCATTTCTCTCTTTCTCTCTCTCTCTCTCTTTCTCTCCACAGGTACCGTTCTCTCACCCAACGAGATGTTTTATTAATGAAAATGAAGGAGCTTCTTATATCTTCCAGCACCCATCTTCACTCTTTCCGTCTCTGTCCTTTCCTCATCGCTTCTTTTCAACGTTGCTCTTTCTTCAGCCCACCACCACTGTTTCCATTTTCCCTGAAATTCTCGCTAACTGTGCCGTCCTATATCTATCTCTTTCTCTCTCCATCTCTCTTTTCTTTCGTTCTCAGCCCGACTCCTCACTTCCACACTTTGTCTTTCTCTTTCTTTACTTCGTTCGTTCTTTGTATTCGTCCTTCAACGGCTACCTCTACTACTCCCATCTTCCCTCTAAATTCCCCCTTCGTCGCTTACCACCCCTTTACCTAGGGGTGGTAATATTACTTTTCGTATACCGAACCGACCCCCGGGGAATGCGACAACGAGCTCTGCGTGAAATTAATTCAGGCTCCACTCCCGTATCATGCATGCCTCGGTAGGTCGACTTTCAGAATTTTGCGGAAAAGGACCGAAAAGTCCTGGATATCAAAATAGAAGTAATAATCTTTCACTGAGTATTATGCTTCGTCGTCCAGTATCCTATACTCCTTTTAACGGTTTGGTTTACGGTACTTTGATCTTCGAACTTCGTTAATCCGATCAGATAAAACTTTCTAACCGCGCAGGGCTAATTCGTTTCTCTTTGATTGTCGCGACCACTTTTTTCTCTTTCTCTCTCTATTTCTCTTCCTCTTTTTCTTTTTAACAAATCAAAAATCTGATGCGTTTGAGATAGTAGAGGTGCATGAGCGTCCAGGGAATCGTACCAGAATTTTGTATCATTTTGATCTCGACGGACTTCTTCATCTCTTCATGTATAGGTATATATAGGTATATTAGGTATTCATCTCTTCATGTATAGGTATATATAGGTATATATATACATTAGGGTTTGTCAAAAAAATCAATTATTTTTTTTTTTACAAGTGCCACGGAAAAATGGGTTGCTAGACACCTTAAAAGGATTCTCACCAAATATGAGCTCTTAATTTTAATAGGAAAAACACCGCATCGCAGTTTTTTATTTTTTTCTCAGTCCAATAGAATAAAATTCATACCTCATCATTAATTGATTGTACAGAAAAATGTTTTGGAAGAATTTTATAGGAAATTTAATGCTCTACAAAAAAGGTATCTTATATTTAAGTTTGATTATTTTAAGACAAATTTCATTTTTGTTTATGTATTTTATAACTCGACAATAAATGACTATTAAAAAATGCGCAATACAAATTTTTGTAGGAAATTAACTGCTCTATAAAAATGTGTCTTATGTTTTGGCGATTAAATTAAGTGTTCAAAAGATATTCATCATCAAACTTATTTGTTAAAGAGCATTGAAAAAATTACCCTACATGCAACAAAAAATTGTTTGAAAATTAATAATTCAGTTGAAAATTGAAATAAAATACTTCTTTATAACTAATTGGACATTTTTTTTCTCTAAAACTGAAACATATCATAATATATTTATAATGAATACTTTGCTTTTTTTTATTAATAAATAATTAACTAAGCGATAAATAATGTACAATTTATTTTTTTAAATGTAGACAAAGATACTTACACACACAAAAAAACGTTTAATTTAATCGTCAAAACATAAGACACCATTTTTATAGAGCAGTTAATTTCCTACAAAAATTTGTATTGCGCATTTTTTAATAGTCATTTATTGTCGAGTTATAAAATTCATAAACAAAANAGAGCATTAAATTTCCTACAAAATTCGTCTAGAACATTTTTCTGTACAATCAATAAATAATGAGGTATGAATTTTAATCTATTGGACTGAAAAAATAAAATAAAAAACTGCGTTGCGGAGGATCTTCCTATTAAAATTAAGAGCTCATATTTGGTGAGAATTTTTTTAAGGTGCCTAGCAACCCATTTTGCCGTGTCACTTGTAAAAAAAAAAATAATTGATTTTTTTGACCCACCCTAATATATATATATATATATATATATATATATATATATATATATATATTGGAATAAATGGTTGATAAAAAAGTAAAGAAAAGAAATTGATGTCACTAATTATTAACATGGACAAATTTATTGCAAGTATATACATTAAACGATACAATCGAATCAGAGCCGTCATTAATTCCAACAACATCGTCGACGAGTTTTCCGAAAAGCCTTGTTTTAGTTATGATGTAAAAGCTCGCGTTACTCGTCGGTGTATCGAGCCCAGCTAGGTTGAATATCGGGGCTGACGCGTTTGCGGTCTACTAGAATATTCATTTATACAGAATATACGCAACAATATATTATTCTAACGGGAAAGCGAAACATGGGGTCCATTGAGACATCGTTGCAGGTACAAATGGGTCGACATCGCGATAGAGAAAATTTCTCTTTACCCTTTTTCATCCTTTATTCTTAAACCCTTTGGGAACGTACTCTTCTTAGAATCGTAGCAGCGATATGTTCTATTCCTTTTTATCTTGTCTTATGCGTTATAAGACCCGAACGAAAAGGATATGAAACGAACGTTAAAAAGAAAAACCTAAAAACAGATATAACGCATTTTTCAAGTTAAAAATCATAGTTTCAATCACGATAAATCAACAAGTAACGGATATAAAATAGCAACGATTCGAAAAATATTAAAGTTTCAGCTAAATATTTATCTATTTGTAAATTATATTTCTTCGGTAAATATTAAACACGGTTTGTATGACATCAGAAGTCAATTTTTATTTGCTTTTGTCGAAGATCTCAAAAATCTTACTAACCATGAAACATTTCTAGAAATTTATATGTGCTCTTATTATTTGCTTAGAAAAGTTATTTACCGTTTAATCTTTTTCTATGCGATGTAATAGCTTATACAATAAGAGATTAAAACCTATATACTTTTTGATCTTATAATTATACGTAAAAAACGATAAATTATCAATTGTTATGTTCTTAAAAGACTAAATCAAATTATTAAGCAGGAAGACATCGAATATGTACTTGAAGTGATATGATAATGAACGTCGTGTTTATCGGATCCGTTTTTCCTGAATGAAAAGGTTTCGTGTAGCGAAATAACACGTGCGTCGGGTAGTAGTAATTACATTGGTCGAAAAGCAAACGCACAGACCGCAATGTTTTGCAGAAAGTTAATTACGGGAACAGAGTCTATTATCCTGGCACAATGTCAACTCATAGTAGCGTCTGCTGATTGCACGGTTAATACCTAAATTTAATTTCCACCGCAGTAGCTTCAATTTCCGAATACCACCCACCGCTCCACTTCGTGCCTTCCTGATGTACGAAATTTTATTGGTCATAAACATCAATTGCCTTACACGTTATACATAATCTTCTATGACCTGTTTCTGGTCTATCCATAATTTTCATCGATAATTTCGCATTGTTCATGAAAAAAAAATTTAAATTTAAATTAACCATCATATTTTGACGCGAATTAAATACTTGATTTTCATCGAGCAGCTTAATTTTTTCTTAATTATACAATTAACGATTAAATAATTTAACAAAGAAAAAAGTTGCAACTCCATAACATAAAATAATCATTTCAATATTCAAGATCGTAAATAAGTTTTCTTAGATAATAATGTAAATTCATCTTTCAGGTGAAAAGGCAAAGTGTAAAAAGACCAGAATGTTAGCCGGCAAGATTTGCCATTGTCCTTTCTATTTCCTCTCGGTAATAAGGACTTGTGCAAGTTTGTCGCAATGTCTTCGAGCTCACCTAAATTCGCGTATCCTTGTAATATTCCTTTTCCTTCTCCACTTCGTCGTGTTGTCGTCGTCATTATCATTATTATAAACATCCAACTCTCTTGCCACCTTGACGTATTGTTTTATGGCAGGTTGAAATAATTTCACATGATGCGTCATGCGCTGAAACACAAATAGGATCGTGGAAAGTTCAAGTGAAGAACCTCTCGGCATTGTTTTTATTCTTTGGCACAAGATGTGAACGACGAGTAAAAACAGAAAGTTTGAAAAAAAAAACAAAAAGCAAGGAAGAGAAAAATAAGGATAAAATGGAGAGAAAAAGAAAAAGAGAGAAAGAAAGAGAGAGAGAGAGAGATAGATAGATAATGAGAATAAGAAAAAGAAGAAGAGAAAATGTAAGAGAATAGTAGAAATATAGAAACAAGAATGAGATCACAAAAACGTTCAAGTAAAAGTGAAAGAGAGAGAGAGAGAAATGGAAGGTTGACTACTCGACTTCGGATGGGTGGATGGTTCCATCCACTCGTCGTGCACATTCTCTCTCCTTTCGTTTCACCTCTGGCGTTCTTCACCTACCATCGTTCTAGCGAGTTGAACGAGGCAACTGCTTATGGCGTCATAAGCAAACTCGCGAAACGTCCGCTACCTACCAACATTGCGTAGTCGTTGTCGTAGTCGTTGTTGTTGCAGTCGTCGTCGTTGCAGTTGTAGTCGCTGTTGTAGTTGAACGTATGAGAATATTTGTGAGAAGAGAGAAAGCAAGAGAGAGAGAGAGAGAGAGAGAGAGAGCTTCTCGGGAGCAGCAACAGCAGCTTCAGAGTTGGCTGGATGGTAACATCCTTCACTCGTAGTACAGACGGCCGCGCACTCGTCCAGCCGTGCACACCCGGATGAAGACCTTTAACGTGTCTCAGGCTCGACGCCTTCAACGAATTTTCTCGGCTCGTATGAGCTCGCTCTTGCATGAAAAGCGCGTTCGTTTCTCACAAACTTCTATCTTCTCTTTCTATCTCTATCTCTCCATCTTCTCTCTCTCTCTATATATATATATATATATCTTTTTCTCTCTCTCTCTCTTTCATTCTTACAATACGTATATACGTTTATTCCTTTGAGCTTACTAGGCAGCAACACGCGGCAAAACTGTCTGCTGCAAGTCGTATGATTTTAAGGCAAGAATCTCGCGAAGCAACACAACCAAGAAAGACGACTGCGTATTTTACTCGAGTGCACGCTTCTGGCTACAAAACTTTCTACCACCAAGTCTCCAGCAACAGACAGAAACAGAAAGAAAGAGAGAGGAAGAGAGAGAGAGAGAGAGAGAGAGAGTAAGAGAAAGAAATAGGGAATGCGATTCTTGAGGAACATGAAACGTGCTTTCCGTATTTTCTATGGTTTTAGAAAGTTTAACTTAATGCATCCAGCTTTTTTCTACCTTCTAGAAATACACTCAAGGAGATATGTATATACATTTTCTTTTTTTCTTTTTACTTGATTTTCATGTAAGATATTTTCTTTTCCTAATTTTACCTTTTCATTTTTTTAGTTTTTGATAATAATGTTAAAATGTTTAAAGTTTTTTTGAAATATATTTTTATGATTTACGTTACAGCGCGATTCGGTTTTTAATTAATTAAAAGCTATTGAGCGTATCTTCGTGTAGCAAAGATAGGGTTAAATAATAGATTACTTTAAAAAGTTATTTTCAGAGGTTTACCAATAGGGCATTCCACGCCAAGTTGGACGGTTTTAAAAATTTTTATTTTTGATTTTTAAAAAAATGCAATTTAAAGTTTAAAAATCGAAAATTACGTATTAAGACACTTTATATAATTTTTTTGAATTTTTTTTCAAAAAGTACATTGAAAAACAAAACTCTTATGTAGAATGGTAATTTTCATTTGGATGAGTTATAAAAAAGTTACAGGCTAAAAACCACATAAAGAGCTGTTTTTTTTTTTTTGAAAATTTGATATCTTTGGAACGGATGATAAAAAAAATGCCAAAATTTAGGAGGAAGGTTTTTTCGATGGGTACTAAATGATATCAAAAAATGGCAGAAATCAAAAATAAAAATTTTTAAAACCGTCCAACTTGGCATGGAATGCCCCCAATATAGTCGAATCTTCTTAGTGATATTTTATATTATTTTGCTATTACATTTTCTTACTGCGTTGTTTCTATTGCGATCAATGTAAGGGATGGATTAAAATAACTTAAAGAATATAAAATTACTCGTCTTCGGTTACACATTGATTTGCATACGCAAATAGGATTCTTTTATATTTTATACATTTTCATTGGAATTTGTAGACAAGGATTGAAAAGACGTTCGTGCAAGAGAGAACAGATATCTTTGCCAATAGGTGACATGATGTACAGTCATTGAAAAAAATTTTTAATCTTATTAGAAATCAAAAATCTAAAATTGCAATAAAACTGAATGCGTGGCAAATAAATAAACGTATATTTCTTCTCGATTCTCTAATTAATGAAAATGACGCGTTTTTTTTTCTTTTTATTAAATTTACATTATAATTTATATATTGTAATATGATAACGTAAACGATGCAGAGCAAATGTAAATCGCAAGTTGAAATGCTTTAAAAAGTGATCTCTCACATAATTTGCAAAATGTTACTCGCAAAGAGAGTAGAGCATTTAACATAATTCGTAATAGTGACTGTACACCGAAAGTTCTACAGCGCAAGTTCTGGCTTCGCGCGGGAGGGGCGAGAGAGCATATTGCACAGCTGCAAAGTACCGCATTTTCCAAATCCCACGGGTCGAAAGCCGCAAAATTCTCTCTGACGAAGCGGCGAAGAAGAATGTGCAGCTGTACCGGTACCTCGTTTTGAATTTTTCAAAGTGGCCGATAAATACCCACGAAAATCTTTAGATTACCAGAAAAATGTTGAAAATATAAGAATATACGTTACTGGTATATGTATGCATGCATGCATGTAACTTATAAACAGGAAATATATTTCTTTTCGTATAAATCTCGTATTAACCGAAACATGGTACTCGCGTTTAAAGGTTGAGAAGGAAGAGAGAGAGAGAAAGAAAAATGCAGGGAGGAAGAGAAGCAAGTAATATAATATAATTATGTAGTAGTTTTATTTAAAGATCGAATTATTTATATCACGATAGATTTAACCCCTAATAAGTTTATCGTTTTCTTTTTACTACTGTTGAGAAAGCTTTTATTTATATTCGCATTTCCGAAAGAAAGAGAGATGGTCATTTATTAAAAATATTTCGGAAAATAACGACACCGAATTTTTTACAATTTATTTATCTAATTTGAGATATTATTATAAAACTTACCTTCTTTTTTCAATTTCACGATTCGATAGTAACAATACGAAGGATTTTAAAATGAAGTCAGGGAATTTCTATCTATTATAAAATATTTGATTATTAGCTTTTATTATTATTTGCTGAGAAAGATAGAAAAAAAGAAAGTCCCTGAAAGAAAGAGTTAAAAGACAGACAAGTAAATTTTTAGAAACGCCAGGAAATGTAAAGGGTTGTAGTGAATATAATAATGCAGGATCAAAGAGGGAAAGCATCGTAAATCGATAGAGGCGAAATCGCATGGGCAAGGGTGCAATGCGGCAATTGCTTGAACCCTCCCGACTCCTCTCGAGTCCTTTCGCATTCTCTCGCCTCTATCCTCCTATCCTTCTATCCTCCTATTCGCGTCACACGCGAAATTCCACGATTTGTCTTACGTGACGCTAAATCTTTTTCTCTTTCACCTCTCACTTGATTTCTCCTCTTACACGTTTCTTTATCTATCTTACCTGCTTTTTACGAAACTTTTTTTTCTTTCTTTTGAAACTTATCAAGGACAAGAGAAAAATATCCTATATAAACATTGCGCACGGATGATGGTCGGTTATATTTGCGATTAAAAAAATTGTCCAAAAATATATATATATTTCTTTTTTAAGAATAAAATTCTATTTAACTGCAGTTAATTATATATAAGAAAGTTTTTTGTAAGAAGTTCAAATATTTCGATTCACAAAACGTAAAGGAATTGTTAGTGTTATTGGATAAAAATTATATAAACAATTTGAATCGTTTTTCTAGAATATGATGTTTTCCTCCCAACAAATCAATACGTCACAACACACTCTGTGAAAATTTCCCGTTTCTCGTGAAATGCACGAAATGTACGAATATCCTAATGAAATGGTAATTGAAATCTCTTGATCGTTGGTTGAAATTAGCTCGCAAATTTGATCAATGAAACTATATAGTTTCATGACGATTAGGGTTTCTATAAATAACTACGTTTAGCAGTATTACTTAATGTGTACAGTTTGAATATTAATATAGTTACAACTTTTACAAATAATCAATGATATTTTTAAATGGTTATTGAATTATTAAAATTAATATTGCCTATCATTTCACTATAATATTAGTCCATTTAATTAAATAATAAAAATCAAATGATAAAAAATGATGATAAAAAATCAATTTTTTAACCAGTATTTTACATGCGATAAAGTTTCACTGAATTAAACAATTGTGCTTTTAAATATTCTGTAAAATTTGTATAAATTAAAATGTTATTAATAAAATTTATGTAAATATATTTCGTATGAAAATATAATAAAATTCCAATAAAAACAAATAATATATATATAAAATTGTATGAATAAAATGTTGATATAAATATAAGATTAAATATATATGTTCAAAAATACATGTAGCAATTTCTTTATAGTAACGAAGAGTGTTCTCGACGTCATGTCCGAAGGCGTGGTGATGGTAGAGGATGCTTCGTTGCAGGTCTGTCATTTGTGGACACCATTGAAACTTCGGATCATAAAGTTGAACGTTCCAACTTGGTGTCGACCATGGGGTCCAAGCTATGAGCACCAGCAACGTTTTGGGATCAGCTTCAGTGCTATATAAAATAGCATAATGCCCTGGGCACGTCGATCGAAATCAGGTGCAGCCAATTTGGCCAATATCCAAAAGCCGTGACATGTAAATCCAGTTTGGATGCATCAAACGTTGTTAGTAGCATTTTAGAGATCGAACGACACGCAAGTTCAATACGAGCCAACCCTTAATAGTTAACTTTCACTTCATTTTTCTCTATGTATTATAAGAGAAGTAGGATTATTCAGAGCAGCAACTGCACTAACTGTCACTGTGCTGTCCAATACTCAATTTTAGAGGTTCCACTTGGAATATTCATAACGTATACACGAGTATAAAAAGTTCACGAAACAGAAGAGACAAATTAAAATTTTTCTTTTTACTGGATTTTATAGAATACAGAAATATGCTAAATGTAATGGAGTATGCTCGAATCGATACGATTTTGTTGGATTAAGAAATTTAGTTAAAAGGAGCAAAGTAAGGAAAAAGAAAAAAAATAGAAAAAAGGATTTTATTTTTCAGTAGATTTACTTATTGAAGTAGAGAAAAGGACACGCTCATGGCTGACAGGAATTGATAAATCGCGATGGATAGACTACGATTGGATTCATATCGGACGTATCGAAAGGAACGGAACGATTTATTTCGAGATATAATTTATTTCTAGTTTTTTTTTACCATTTATTTAGTTGAACTTTTTTCCCGACGTGACAACCATTGGTATAAAGGTTTTATATCTCTCTTTTTTTTCGGCATTAATTGATGTTAGTCGATATTCAGGTACTATTTTATCCGACTACATGGCGAAAAATCTGCTCGTTAAAGAGTCATTGAAAAAAAAGAAGTTACGCATAACTTGTTACCTAGTATGAACATTGATGATCTTTTCAGTCAATATTGAAAACTATTCTCTTTTTAATAGTTAGTTCTTTGTAAAGTATAACACTTTATTTCTTTTAGGTATATTTCTGTGTACGAGAAAAAACACGAATATTGATACATGAAATAAATATCGAACGTAAAATGTATGTACTGCAAATACACGTATAAACAACGACAACAACAACAAAATAATATTTAAAAAAACTACGACGAAAAAAAATTGAGTTTATTCGATCTATCAAAAAAAAAATTGTATTTTGTCCTTCTATTACTCCTCCTCTATTACCTCATAGATATTTTGTATTTTAACATACTACAGTTGTTACATTGAATCACGCGAGTAGCGTGATAAACATCGGTAGAAAATTTGTCAGAAAGGAAAAGGGTTCTGAATCATCTCAAATGGACCGCACGAAGGACTTACAATGCACGTACGAATGTTTTTCGAGTGGACTTTGAATGACTCTGACCCTCATCTCCGAAGAAACGACTCGCACGAATGCACGACAATTTCGCTAAAATTTGCACCAGTAAGTGGACGCGGTTAGGCTGGACGCGTTAGAGGTCTTTCTACTCTTTCTATTCTCCTAACCCCTCTTCCTTCTCTCACTCCCTATTTCCATTTCCTCTTTCCTACTTGTTACATCGGCTACTTTATTTTATTGCCCGGCACTTTTCTTACTACGTAACAAGAGAAGCTTGGTATAGCTTCCTTTGTCCCTTCGGTGCACGCAAACGAAGACGGTGCGAACGATTAGCACCATGCTGCTGAAATGGTTATTATTCTTCACCGCACACTACTTCCCTTCACTCGAGAATTTCAAATACATAGTAGTAGTCCTTCTGTAAAGGCACTTTAATGCTGCGGTTGTTTAAAGAGTGATTTTATATATATATAAAATCACTTATAATATATATATTTTTTTTTCTCTCTATATTATTCTCGCTGTCGTACTCGAACTGGAATATCATGATTGTAATAAAGTATAATATTAGTGTTTTTATATGTATATACATTTACTCGACAAGAAAAATAATAAATAATTAAGAACAAAGGTAATTTGAATGCATTTTAATTTTTGTTTCATGTACATGGAGCTTTGGTAAATCCTTAATTAGAATTTGTATAGTAACACTAATTAAATTTCTCAATAAACATTACATGCCTCAATGAACAATAGAGACAGTAGGATTCACTTGAGACGGTATAATAACAAGTAGATTGGTAATATCGCAAGGCAGATGTCCAAAATTGTCGGTATCTTCTCTGTGCATTTTGAAAATTATGTCGGCATGAGATCATGATGGCTTTCGAGTGGCTAATAACAATAACAAGTTTGGCGATGCTTTCGGACTATGAGGAAGGTAGTTTGCGTTGTTGCTGGTTCACAGATAAGCCAGATTTATGCTTGAAACGGAGTTCTCCAGATTACGATCGATATCCCGATATTCGCAATTATTGCACCGCAACGCGGGGATTTATGAAAAAGTAAAATACGGCTTGCATATTCTCACCCAACCCACACTTTCCACCTGCCTTTCTCTCTCTCTCTCTCCCTCTCTCTCTTATTGTCTTTTTCTCTCGTTTGTTTCGTTATTTTTTATTTTATCGTTGCGGAGCATCGACCGACTTTATAATATGAAAGCTCTCTGGTAGACGCAGCATCTGTATTTTTTCTGTAATTATATCCGTAGAAAGATATTTTTATATATAATTACTAAAAAAACTAGTAGCATACAATATCGCAGTAAGTTGATATGCTTTCTAAAAGTTTTTATTTTCACGTAATTCGATGTTTTGGTAAATTATTTGTCCCGATAAATTGTTTAAATATATTTTATATAGGTATGGTATTTTATAAAACCCGATTTTAAAATATTTTTAACCCTCTATATTTTAAAAATTTCACACACTTGCTTAGATAATATTTTATCGGAATAAATAGTTCTATACATAGTATCACGTTGTTTTTTTGGCTAAAATAAAGCTTAAACAATAAAGTAAAATCAAGGATTAAAGGACTCTCGGTAATATTCTTATAAATTCTTTTTATTTATCCTCAAAAAGTACAACAATATAATTGAATTACAATTGGACAGCATAGAATGCGTGATAATGTATTTATTTAGTATTATATAATTATGTAATTAGTTATTTAACTATGTAATTAGTGATAATAATGAAATTCTTTAAAATACTTGATTCGTCAGATATTCGTCATTGCATCACAAATAAAACGTCTATCATTCTTCGCG
Organism: Polistes dominula; assembly: GCF_001465965.1. The sequence continues at coordinate 1,086,505 of NW_015148974.1, read as the reverse complement.
CGTTCGCATGTATGTTTGCGTATAAATGAATGGGTATATTCGTGATCATTTCAGAGAATAAACTGAATTCATATACATGTACACACATAGACAATGAAATACAGTACTTACACGCCGACGATCACTGTAAAGTTTTAACGTAAACGTTATCGCCCAACATACAGGCTCATTCGTTATTCCGAGCTGATCCTGTCACATGGTGGGTGTGACGCTCGCCGATAGGAGTATCTTCGTTCTCGGAATAACTTCAGCGGATAAGTAGGGTTTACCTGAAAATCCCAACGCGCTTGCGTATTTATGTCCATACAAAAATCCTACAATTTTCGATATATTTACAAATATCATAATATAATATAATATATAATATTTATAAATTGATAATAAATTGTTAATATAATTTGTGAAAATTTTGAAATATATTATTTATTTTGTAGAATGAAAATAATGCGAGAATTTTCGAGACATTAAAAAATTATTTCTATACTCATGTTGTAAGTCATTTTTAAAAATATTTTGTTAAAAGAAAATAGGTTTGCATGTGACTAATATCAGAAACCGTATTACGATCCTTTCCAATCAAAAAGACAACCGATACAAGAAGGTTGATTGAAGTGATAAAATGGAAAAAACAGAATGATCTTTGATTTCAAAGAAAGTCGGTATGGTCCGTTATCGATGATGCATCGGTAAAAATACATATATATATACATAGATAGGTTCTTTCGTATTCCATTTATGTTGTTTCATCGTCCTACCACCTGATACTCCCGCAAATAGCAACTCCGTTTGCTCTTCGAATTCATTCCATTAACTCGTATCTATGTGGCCTTAACTTCAAAGAAATCTTTTCTTTTCATTTGTGAAGGATCGATTGAAGAAATTTGTTTGTTCATCGACATATCCGGTGAAAGGTGTAACTTCGTTTCTTCGTTATATTAACTTTTATGAAAAATATCTTGAAAAAGGAATCTTTTTTGAAAAATATACTCTGATTCAGCATCCATTGAAACAGAGCAATGAGAAAAATTGTTAATATAAATCGGATAAACGCAATGTTTCTTTTTTAGACTAAAATTTTCTTTATACAGGGAACAAGTAAAAGTGGAAATAAAAGAATAAAAATAGATCGCAGATTGAAAGCTATATCTTTCAGAATAATGATAACTATAACGATCAGCCGGTTAGGATGCGAGAAGCTTTGCTCCGTTGGAAAAATTACTCCTTGATCTGAGCGGATTTTGTGAGACATCGTTGTCGGAGTTCTTCGCGGATTTGTCGAGGATAAGAGGTTTTTCTGCCTTGTCTCTCTATGAGATTCTTTTCAGCCAGCGATAGACCTCGCTAATCGTTTCGTACAAATCGTTAAGACCAAAGTTTAAAATGAGAAATCGTTTCTGTCTAATCTAGCTTTCACTTTCGATTATCTCTCGCATAAATTGAGTTTATACCATGTTTTAAAATATTGTGTTTATTTGTGATATGTAATTTAAATTTAATAATATAAATCAGATACACACTATGTTTTATTAATGTTCAAAAACGTTAAAATACAGTTTCCATGTGTTATTGGTTATATATGTAAACATAACTTATTCAATCATCACCAGTAGCTGGTAATATAGTAGCAAACATTTCATTTCTGTAGTAAACTGAGTGATATAAGCCATCTAAAAAAGCAGACTCTTGAAAAAAATAAAAGGAGATTTACGAGACTGTTGCGTACTGGTGCCTTGATCAGTACTACGGTATTTATTCTATCGTAAGGAGGAGTTAAAGGGATGTGGGTTGTGAATCAATTGTTGTTGTTTAACGTTCTAATAAATTGGGGGGCGCTTTTGCGCCCCTAGTTGTATGAGTTGTTTCTTATTAATGCAAGTACAACGCTGATGCATGTATACTGCTTCTGGAACTGCTGGAACTGATGATGCGAGTATAACGCTGTTGCGTATATACCGCTACTGGAACTGATGAATGTGAGCATAACGCTGTTGCGTACATATCGCGACTGGAAATACTGGAACTGATGAATGCGAATATAACGCTGTTGCGTATATACCGCTACTGGAATTGATGAATGTGAGCATAACGCTGCTGCGTACATATCGCGACTGGAAATACTGGAACTGATGAATGCGAATATAAAGCTGTTGCGTATATATCGCAACTGGAAATACTGGAACTGATGAATGCGAGTATAACGCTGATTCGTGTATACCGCTACTGCTGCTGCAAGTATATCGCTAATGCGTGCATACCACTGCTGCTGCTGCTGCAAGTATATCGCTAATGCGTGCATACCACTGCTGCTGCTGCTGCAAGTATATCGCTAATGCGTGCATACCACTGCTGCTGCTGCTGCAGGTGTATCGCTAATGCGTGTATACCACCGCTGCTGCTGCTGCTGCGTATATACCGCTAAGGAATGTATGTCGCTGCTGCTGCCGCTCCTTCCGCTACTGCCGCTGCGTATATACCGATAATGCGGGTATACCGTTGCTGCTGCCGCCGCCGCCGCCGTCGCCGCTGCCGCGGCTTCTACTTCTTCTGCTGCTTGAGGTCCGCTTCTTCTTGTAGTCGATGGTATATGCTTCTTGGATTGTATCGAAGTGCATGTGCTTGGTTTTTTAAGGGTTTTTATACCCAAAATCGGTGTTCTGACATCCCTTCCCTACCTTGATTGAACCATTAGTGGAATGGTTCCCCCAGCGGGTTCTACCGTTGGAAGGGCTTGCGTCTCTTAGTGAGGGCTATAGAAGTGTATGAGTAAAGGAATACTTCTATGAGCAATGGTCTTTCCTTCTGTGTTATCGCATGTTTACTTAGCATCAGATAACATCCGAGGAACCCGACCAAGCATTAATGCCTTGTCGAACCAATGTTGTTCACAGAATTCTTCTAGAATATTTCTTTATATTCGGATCGAGTTTTACAGTTCGACAATGTGCTGGAAATATGTTATATGATGTACGCCCAATGTTGCGTGCTACGCAACAGAGACCAAGGAAAAAAGCTACGTTGCTACGTGTTTACGATCGGCAACGTTTTGGTAATGCGGTCAGCATAGGAACAATGAATTCTGAAAACTCGAAAATGCCATGAAGTATCCAAACTATATTTTATAAATGCGAATATCCCTTTTCATCACGAAACTTCAATTCTCGTGTTATTTTATTTAGGATAAGAAAATTAAGCAAGTTATTACCTGAAGTATCACGAAGAGGATTAATCGTGTTTTAAGGGTAGGAATTTTGCTCACCTTTCTAGTCATTTTCCAACAGCGATTGTTCGTTAAGTGGAAGAATAGTTTGCGTGTCGGAAGGTAGGTACATTCATAAGCCATTAGCGAGATATTTGGTTATTACAATCAAGATGGTAAGATTAAAAAAAACCAGGTTTATTACGAAAATAAATAAGATCTCTTTATTACTTTTACAAAACAAATTTTATATGTTAGATATTCAATCTGAAAAACAAAATAGATATTAAGATCTAAACGTTATTTTTTAAGCTACATTTCCTTCGATCTCTAAATATACTATATATATATATATTCCATAAAATCGATCTAAAAAATATGAAATATATAAATATAATACAAAATAAATTGAAATGTGTTAAAATAGAAAATACTTTCGAAGGATAGATATTATTGAATGTTAATATTCACTCGATGTTTATTACTTATTCTAATTTCCCTTGGTGGAAGAAGACCGTCAAATTTTTTATTCGGCCATTTCAGTTCTGTCGACCAGGAAATCCCGGACCTAGTCTAACATCGTAGCGATTCACCCTTTTTTGCGGTTACGTCTCAGCAGGATGAATCTCATTTTGAAGAAGGGAAACGACGAAAACGAGGTCGAAATTGTAAAGTCAGTCGAGTACGACGAGCGAAGTTTCGTTCGTACGGCATGTACGAAGCTTAGAGGAAACGCAACTTGTCTCGTGGGACTAGCTTCCCAAGGTAGCCGCAGCGATATCAGCTATATGGAAGGGTGGTAGGGAGAGTAAGGGAGAGATTCTCTTTTTCCTATGGGGCTGCTCTCTTCGACCAGACTTTCAACGATAGTTCCTTCGGTATTCCCAGACTGTCTCATTTACGATCAAGTTACGGGGCTCGTTTCACGTTCGAATACTATTTTCCCGTCTTTCTTATTTCTCGTTAGCGCGACGTTTCTCTACGAAAATCTTTCGGCAAGTCATTACGTTCTCGACAGTTGGACATCGTAATTCGGTCCTAGATGTAAAAAGAAATTTCATATATTTCATTATCATTAAGCCCTAAAATAGATTTTTATATTTTTTCGTGAATCATTAAGAGTTGAGCATGATTTTAAATTTATATGAAAAATGAAGAATATTAAAAAAGCCTCATATCGCACGACGATTTTTATACTTTTGTCATGATTTATAGAATGCATCTGTTCAAATAATTGAGTCTTTATTGAGTCAGGTCAAATATTGTGTCTAGTAGTTTCTTTGTTAAGTATGAAACATAGAGGAGAATAAAAATGTCAAAGTTATCGAAACTTTCAGCAATATCGATAGATTCGTATATTCGATATGACACGCATATTTTGGACTTTCGTTAATTAAATTTTCTTTATTTTTTAAAAATAATAAGATAAAAGTATTGCTGGTACAGTACAAAATAAAAACAATTAGCAAAGCTTTGTACTACTAGTATCAGAAACATTTTACATTATTTTACTTTTATAAATATATACAAATGAATGAACATGTTCTATTTGAAGATGTTTTGAATAGTGTTACTACGTCACATTTTGTAAATTATTCTGAATTTAAAGAACAATATGGTAGAAATTACATCAGTAATGATCACCTGCTTTATTAAAAACCATCTCTCGGCATCCTTTGTTCACGAGTAGGGTAGGAAGGGGGAATGGCGTTCACTTAAGAAAAATACGCTGTATTTTTCAAAATATTAATGGTACTTCAAAATTTAAAAAAATAACAAGTTCTTTAACTATTCAGTAATCAACATTTTAACACCAAATGTATTTATCTTTGACTTATAAGTATTAGGAAATCTTAAAAAAAAACAGGCTTGAGCGCCATTGCCCCTGACTTTGGGTAATGCCGCTCAGGCTAAGGGGTAATGGGGTTTATTGCATCCCCGTTCGCCACTTGTAACAGATCCAACTCTTTTTTGTCCTTTTTCGGCGAGTACCTTTCCTGGGTCTGTCACCGTGGTGATACCAGTCTCGTCAACATTGTAAATGTTGTTTGGAAGGAACTTATGTTTTATGTTTATCGAAAATTAAATCAGCGCGGCCGTAAACGGAGAAACACACTTCACACTCACCGGCCTCGAGCTGACTTCCCGTACGCGTAGCTACCTGTTAGAGGATCCCGCCCTCCGCGCTTCACGCGACGCGGCGTGTTGCTATGTTCCATTTTGACAAAGTTACAGAGGTGAGCGCCATTACCCAGTGAGCGCTATTCCCCCTGCTTCCCCTATATTAACTAGCGACCCCACGCCGACCAGTTTACTAGTCTCTCCAGTGGTATTTGTAGGTGTACGTATCCTCTCTCTTTGTCTTTGTCTTTCTTTCTATGTGTATACATCCCGTTCTCCCTCGTGTACGTTTCCAAAACGCTTTAGTACGCGGTCGAGTATGTTGTAGCATGTATAACAGATGAGCGAGTCGACGCTTGCGAATAACTCAATTCAACGACGAGTTAACGAATTTTTCGAGTACTTACAAAACATCGCGTTCCTCTCAACGAAAAGACTTACTATCTATAAACTTACATACATAGATAAACGTGTATACGTTCTATAATACTTTTACAAAACAGCAAATACGATATTTGATAATATATATATATTAGGGTGGGTCAAAAAAATGACTTTTTTTTTTCAAGTGCCACGCAAAAATGGGTTGCTAGGCACTTTAAAAGAATTCTCACCAAATATGAGCTCTTAATTTTAATAGGAAAAACACCGCATCGCAGTTTTTTATTTTTTTCTCAGTCCAATAGAATAAAATTCATACC